>CM076573.1:225935390-226241446 GCA_034641835.2 Pinus albicaulis
AGGAAATAAACCATCATCCTTGTTGGCTCGAGGGGTCCTGACCCAGGTTCAGTGTACAAGGTTTGCCAAAAAACCCCTATACTACTGGCCCTTTCGAAAGTGACCTGCTTGCGAAGGTGTTATAGCATCATTTCTCACCTTCATATGATTCATGATTGCTTTTATGGCTTTGGGCACCCATTCCTACAGACTTGGACAAATTCACTTAAAAACAGTGTAAAAATCCCCATATGCGACTATGCCCGTACTTTTCTGCGTGTATACGCAAGTCCAGCTGCACTTTTCCGTGTATGCCATTAAAATTATGAAAAAATATATAAAAATTCCCTATTTTCGGGTTGGGTTGATGGTTACTCAGGTAGTTCCACCAACCCAGCACATGGCCAACTGTTTCCAACTGTTGAAACTACTTGGAGGGAGTAAAAAAACCCCTCATGTGTATGGCCTAAGGGAGAGAGAGAATTATTGATATTATACTCTGTTGGTATTCCCTATCCAAGTCTGATTCCCCGTGCCTCCTGCACTTTCCCAGTTCATTACAGAAAACCCTTGTTTCCTTGAGATGCTCATCTCCCTATATGTCATCTCGTATGCACCAGTTTGGAAGGAGTCTTAGCGAGGCAAGGGCGGGACGGATCCGGACGACGGTCTGCTCGGTACATGCTATTTATAATATAGAAGTACCATCTTGTTCCCGAAATATACATGTTAGTGTCTGCTTACATATATGAGAAAATTGTTATTTAAGCATTCATTATGGTTTATCTAATGTTTTATATGGATTTCACTAACATTTAGAGTAGATATATGCTGTACAACCAGTTCTTCGTGCTTGTTTCTTCTTGTCTTTCAGGTTAAGAAGGAAGGACGGTTGCTGGGGGTTTGGACCCCGCGGGATCTGCTTCAACCGTAGGACCTATGGGTAACTTTCTCATTCTACTCTATTTAGTTTTTCTGAACGTGCATGGTTGTGTGAGTCCTTCTTAAGTAGCATGCCCCTGCTCTGTGGAGGTTGTAACCCAACGAACCTCTAGGGTGATATTCCCCGAAACAGAACTGGCGACTCTACTGGGGATCACATTCTTGTGATTCTCCTGTTGGGTGGTTTCAGCTGTTTGGTAGGTTGCCGACAGTTTTAACTTTCATTTGCAGTCCAGTTTACTTTTTCTCAGTCAGTCTGAAGTCCTGGTTTCTTATCTAGGCTTGTCCTTTTTGTTTTTTTCATTATTTACCTTTGTATACGCGCTTTTTTCTGCACACAGTCACGTATACACGCAAGTTTGTCTAAAGGGACCCGCGTATACGCGAGTTTCCCTTAGCACAGACGCGTATGCACGCTGGTTGCTAAACTGTGAAGTAGCGTATACCTAGGCAGATTTTGAATTTTTGGGTTTCTTGACTTTTTGGTCCTTTCTGGCTGTGGAGACCTGTTCCTACAGTGTCTCTGTGCTCTCTGGATTGTGAAGAAGGTGGTTTCTTGTCTTTTCTCTCTTTTGTTTGATTGAAAACTAGTCTTTTTGGCAAAGTGTTGTTTCTGGTGCTGGCACTTCTGGTTTGAGTACCAAGATTGCTTTCTGAGCATTCTAGGTTGTTCTGCTTTATCAGAACAGAGAGCTTCTGCTCGTTTACTCGTTCCTATCTTTATGTTGTGCTTCGCATTACGATTTTTGCTCGTTTCTTGATTAGTTTTCTTGAGTCCCATAGGCTAGGTCTTGTTGCAACTTTTGAAGAGTTTTTCTTGCTTCTTCGGAGTTTTTGTTTGCGACGAGTTTGCACTATTTTTCTAGGCTGAGTGGCTGGGTTTTCTTGTCTTCTTTTGCTCTTATTGATCTTGCTACGAGTTAGCCTTATAAGGTTTGGGAGCATTGTTGAAGTTTGTGCTTGAAATTCGGTCTTGTTTGGTTTGGATTTTGATAGTTGTGCTTGGTCTTTTCGAGCTCTTTCTTTATAAAACTAAAAAGCTCAAAAAACATTTGCTTTGCTTTTTGTTTTTGCATTTCAAAGGCTTAAAAACATTTTCACTTGTTATTTGCTTTTGTTGTTGCATTTTCATTTTCGTTTGCTATAACTTTTGAAGCTTTTGTGAGGTTTCTTGCTTTTAGTTTTTGGCTTGATTTTGAGGAGGAGTTGTCATTGATTTCTTCTTCTTGTTTTTAAGTGTTTTTGGTGTCCTCATTTTAAGAGTTCTTGATTTCGAGAACTAGCTTTCTGGGCAACCAAAGAAGAGTTAAAACTGAAGGACTTTTTGGGAAATTTCACTCTGCTTTAGGAGATTTGCATCTTAGGATTTGCATGCTTGTAGTGATTTGCATTAGGTGCATTTCAGCATTTAGTCAATTTCATAGTTTTTGTGAGTGTGAGTTTGCTATTCGAAAAGAAAAAAATACAATTTTTAGTCTCGTAGAACCTGTATAGAGATTGCTTTTCATCGAAAGACAATAACTGCATTTGCATGTAGTTAAGTTTTTATTAATTTCTTTTGCGTCAAAACACCATAAGTTTCATCTCCATATCCTTGTGACTTAACATAACAGCCCATTAAAATAAGCGATTTAATCTAAAATCAACTAGCAAGTTTTATAAGTGTCATACACCAACTAGCTAGGTTGTAGGGCCTTGGAATAGGTGAGTGGAGAGTTAACTCTCCAAGGCCGCTCAAACAAACATAGAAGTTGATTAATTGAGCGAAATCCAAATTCGTGAGGTGGACTGGGAAAGCTCTCATCTGAGAGTCAAGCGCGAGGGGAAGTGAAGGTTGAGAAGAGGGATACCCCCCCTCCGATTAGCTGAATCTGACCTCAAGACCGTTCCGCCCAGCTTCTGATACGGATTGGTGCCCATAGTTGCCACTCCTAGGTTCCACACAGGTGACTGCGGGGGGGAATACCCATGGTACCTGAGGCAGACGTCGCATCACTTTCAGCAGTACTTCTGGGGGGTGTCCTTGCGAAGCTTGGGTGCTTTAGCCGGCAAAGGCTGTCGTTTGGAGGTCGGCGTAACTATTTCTGATACCTTCGCTAGTTGTTCTGGGCCCTAATCATCCTAGACTACTTTCGGGAGGTCCTATATTTCGCCTTCCTATATTTTGGTGTCCGGTCCTCATCACCCGGAGCGGAAATACTTGGAGGCTGTTTGCTTGACTGTATCTCAGGGATTTTTATTTTAGTGAGTGCTCTTTGCTCCTAGCTTGCCTAGCTTTTCACTTTTTTGAGTCTAATTTAAAATCTATAAAAGTGGCTGATCAAGCGCCTCGTCGATCGAGGAGAATCTGGGGGTTATCTCAAGAGAGTCCAGAGCCTTCTTCGAGAAGGCGTAGGAGTGATTTAGCATGTGGTTACCACCCTGTGGCATCTGACGCAGTGGAGAGAGATCCTCCACAAAGGTCTAAAGGTTTCATAGAGGATTCTGGTGTCGGTTCCGAGAGGAGCGTTCCGCTCACCTCACGAGTTTTGTTTCCTCAGGAAGAAGATTTTCAAATTGAAGACGTACCTGAGCCTCCTGCGACAGGTCCATCTCCTCTTCCTCCTGACTATCCGTTCGTTGTTCAGTACATCGGACCTGAAACTGAGAGACCGGAAGATCTTCCGTATCATTCATATCTTTCGATGGCCACGACTGGGAACGTGGCTTCTGCCATGAGTGCTGCAGGCATTCAGACCCCTGCTTCTGTTGAAGGAGGGGGCACTATTTCTTTATCTTCGATTGCTTCTAGTGCTGCTGTGTTTGGCTCTGGTTTCACCCAGACACATGCTTCTCATTCTGGTCCCTTTTGTTCAGGTATACCCTCTAGTGGGAATCCCTCTTTTTCCTTTTCTGCTGCTTCAGCTGGATCTACTCCCATGTCTAACATGGGCTGAGTAGTGCGCTTCCTTTCGAGTTCCCCTTTGGGTCCAGGCATGTATTCTAGTTCCAATCCTTCTTCTAGGTCATTTCACGTTTACGTCCCAGGACCAGGGGTTTAACCCTTGATGCAAAAGGGCAAAAGTTAAACTACTTTTACGCACGGGATGGAATCTTGTCTTTACTCGGCGAGAGGGGAATGGGTTCAGCACGCGGTCCATCGAGGAATGCTTCTTTCCTTTGTTCAGTGCTTATCCAGACCTTTTCTCCTCTTGTCTAGTAACTTGGAACCCCTGTCGGGGGGCTCTCTTCATTTAACACTTCGGCAGAGGCTGGTGAACTTGGTAACTCGGCGTGGGGAGGGGTTCTTCTGCGTTTTCTCTGTGAGTCTTTTAAACGCTTTGGTGCCTCATCAAATCCGAGCTATTCTTTTTAAGATGTTTGGAATGCGTCCATCGAGGATAAAATTCTCGAGCTATTTTCACTTCTGGTTACAGCAACGTTAAACTTGTTTGATTTGTTGAGGGTAAACTAATGACCCGATTAGTTATGGTGGGGTGGCATCTGGGTCTGACAAACTTCCTTGAGACATTCCAAAGTTTGAAGGTAAGAATGAGAGGAATCCCAGGTGGAACCCTCTTTCCACTTATGGTCTTGTTCTGATCGATGGCTAGATTAGGTTGGTGTTCAATACTGCACCCTATTTGATATTTGCTAATCAGTATGTCGAGCTCATGAGAGCGATTTCGCCACATTTGAGGCAGGGCCCCATCACATTCTAAACCATTTTCGGGTTGCACCGTGGGATATGGGCGGGACCGAGCTCCACCGTAATTTTAAGCGAGGATGAGGCAACTCACATTTCTGATCACATTCAGGGATGGAGAAGAAGGAAGAGAGCTTATCAAAATCTCGCTCGGGGTGAATTCCTTCTCGGTGGTTTTGAAATCACTTTGCGGTCGAGATATTTCAAAAGATGTATCCCTATACGGGGTATTTTACGAAGACGAGCCATTTTAGGGCACGCGGTTAAAGACAGTCTATTCTCGATGCAGGGTACTTTATAAGTGTTTTACGATACTCCTCTCTCCCAATTGGATTTGTCGAAAACTAACACCGAGTCGCATGGTGGCCAGACTTGTCGGATCGGTCGATGGTGGGGTGCGGCCCGGCTTGTGCTTTCTCAGCTGCAATGGGAGTTGTCTTTACAATACGCTCATGCAGGTACATTTTGTGCCTACTTATTCATCACCTTCCCGGAGTCTTTGTCCATTAATACTGTCAAGCTTAAGTCCCAAGAAATCAAAAATCCGATGGGAAGAAGAAGAGACGAATAACAAGAAGAAGGGCATGAACGAAGGAATAATGAAATAAAACCAACGAGTGTGTTGGTGAGGGGGTGAGAGAAAAAAGAAAGTGAAGTTTCCATGCAAACTTTGTCACCGGAGACCATCTCCCACCTTTGCCCTAAAATTCAAGATACTCGGCCTTTGTTATCCTAGCAGGGGTTATTACAGTTCCCATTGTGTTAACAAACCCTTTTCCCCAAAGAGCGGCAATTAGTTATTGAGCGCGAACCAAATCACGGGGCTTCCTGCGGAAATTGCAAGGAGAGAAATTTCCACGGGTATTTTATGATGAGTGCTCACGCGGATATCGCTACGAGATCCAGTGATTGTAAGCGAAGGTCTTCGAAAGCTAAGGAAGTTCTGATGCTGCGAAGGCACTTCACATTACGAAGCCAGCTGACCCAGTCTATGCCTCGGATGCCAAGCATGCCCTAGCGGTCAACGATTAATGCGAATCAAGGGCTGCCCCGAACTACTCGATTGTAGAAGATCTGAGCGCAAAGTCCTTGTCTTGCTCGACTTTAGAAGGTACTCTCGGTCTTGTTCGACTCGGCGCGATGCTTTGCTCACTTTGCCATTGGGGCTATTGATCCGAAAAAATTCTCTTCGATTGCATGATATGACTAGTGCAGAAGAACTTCCTCATCACATGGCGTTTTCATATTAAATCGTTGTATCGAGTACGATATCTTTCGAACGGTCGTTGATGAGGGTGCTTCCACATGCGTGATGTCTCTCGCATGCAGAAGAACAGGTCTCCAAAAGTTGTTCCATCTGTGCTTTGTTCTTCTTGCGTTCGATGGTCATTCTCCATAGAACCCATGGTATTGTCCCAGCTTTGCCCATCTGTGTTGAGCAAAAGCTGTCAACATGAAGGTTGAAGTAGTGGATGCGACCTTAGACTACAACCTTGTTGGGGAAGGGCTGGATATATGAGATGGTTACTGTGCATCCTCATTATTCGAATTGTATGTTTCCCCCACGAAGGAGGATTGTCTGATGGATCAAAACGGGCATGTCCTCTGTGAACACAGATACGCCTTACGACTCATCATTCCTAAGTTGGATAATGCTAAGGCGCTGTTGAGAATATAGGAGTTGGAATGTATTCTTCCTTGATGGGTACTGAAGTCTTCCTCCTCCTAAGGATTCATATTAATGCTATTTCATCCTCCGTGACTCCCCTTGAAGAGAGTTCTTTCGAACTCGTTACCGGACCATGGACTGCAACTATCTTTGCCACATTGGTGGCGAGTCAGTAGGTGGTATGGAATTTCAATTTACTGCTGGTGAATTGCATATCGATCGTGACAACGAGAATACGGTATATAGCTCCTCTTTTACGGGAAGAAGTTGGATGGTGATGTTAACTCGACTTGGACGCTTACTTCTTAACGAGGATTGTCTAGATACCACTCTTCCATCTGAAGAGGCCATCTGAAGCATTAATCGGTATAGATGAACCGTGGGATGATTTTCATCATCGGTCTTGCTTCCCTACGGCAGCGAAAGTCGAAAACAAGTTTTCCAAAGTCCTCGATCTCACGGTCTGTTCACCCGAGTCTTGGTGGCACCAACAGGGCTATATGCTAGAGGAACATGGTGCCGTGATCTCCTACTATCCGGTGAACATCTCCGAGGATCCCAGTAATATCGAAATGTCTTCATTGGGCCCGAATGTTCTAGTGAGGGGAATTCAAATCTGTCAAGGCTCTTAGTATAGGGATGTATTTGCTTGGTCTTATGAGGAAATGCACAGCATAGACCCATCTATTGTCAGCATGAGATCACGAACGTGTAAACGCTAATGATCAGGCAAAAACTTCGTCCCAGGTTAATCCTAGGAAAGCGTGACTATAAGTGAAGTTGAAAAGGCTGGCAAGGCGAGTTCGTACCTGCAGTTCCTGCGGCCAGATAGGTTTCAAACCCGTTCCGGTAGATAAAAACGAACGATTTGAGTGTGCATCGATTTCAAGAGACCTAAATAAGGGCGTGTCCACAAAGATAATTACCCCACCTTTCATCGATCAGATTGACAGCGAGTGTCTTGGTAACGAATTTTCTCCTTCATGGACGGTTTCTGCGGTTATAATCAAGTACTATCCGTCCGGAAGATCAACATAAGACCGCATTTATTTGTCACTGAGGTACGTTTGCATATAAGAAAATACCTTTTGGTCTTAAAAACGGCGGGGCTACCTTTCGACGGAGCCGTAATAACTAAGCCTTCCTGACATCAAGGAATTGGCTGAGGCATCGCAGATGATCTGTTGCTCGTTCTCGAGGATGGATACGCTACAGTCACCTACGGAAAAGCCCCAGAAAGATATCGTTTTTATAAAATTCGATTCGAATACGAACGGTGCGTTTTCGCGGTTACACATCGGTGCGGCTAACCCAGGTTCATAGTGTGCAGGAAGGGATAAGGGTGAATCCCTTCAAGGGTTGAGGCAATACTTCGGTTGCCTCCCCGTCTTCAATTAAATCGACTTCAAAGGTCTCCCAAGGAAAAGTCTAATTTTCTTCGAGGAGGTTTATCGTTAACTATCTTTTGAATTGCAAAGGGATATATTAGGGCCCATTGAAGAAAGGAGTTCCTTTTCTTTGGGCACGACTACGCTCAACGCTCGTTCGATAACTGAAAAAACACATTGACCTGCGCGCTCCTTTCGAGTCCCATGGAGATTATAGCGATTTTTCTTTTGTGTCTAGCTACGAACGAGAATCTACCATTGGTATGGTGCAGTTCGAGAGGATGATGTACGGCGAGGAGCATGTTGTTACTACCAGCAATGGGGACTGGTAGGACACAAGACTTCGATACACCTCGATAGAAAAAGTTAACCTTAACAGCAGTCCATCTTTGTCTGCGGCGACTTTCCGACATTACATTATTCTTCGCAAAACTTATGTCTTGGCCATTTTCATAATCATTTCGATTTGTCCTCGGTAGAGCGAGTGATTGGGGGCAAATATAATAGATAGTTGTGATATTACAGGGTGATCTCGAGTTCATGTACGCTTGGAAATCCAAGAAGTCATTAGTTTTTGCGGGTCAGTCTCAAGGTTGCCTTGTGGAGAGGAGATGATTTATGATGAGTCCTTTCCGGACGAGCAACGCTGATCCTCCACGGGGATCCTTGGTATGGGGATATCTGTTGTCGTATCTCCCAGACCTGGGGTTTCCTCTTCTTCAGCGAAATATGAGCGTGGTAAGCTCGTCACTTGACAAAAATTATCTGATTATTGGTGATGCTATTGTCTGCAAGTATTGAGGTTGATTCAATCCTAAAATGGCCTTGAAAGTTTCGAAGAAGGCCAGAGGTAATGTCAATGATTCTCCCGGTGGAGCTTGTGGGCGTGTTTGTAAGAGCACTACGGCCAAAATATTTTAACGTCTTTGAGATGTTTTGGCCCTGCGATTTTAGAAGTTGTGTTGAATCGGTCAAGGGTGTCATCATGACCAGGGTATACACTCGAAAAATGCGAAAAAATAATCGGCTCAAGCTTTTCACGATGAACCACTATGAGACTGCACAAAGTGAAATTGACAGTTTTACTACTTGTAACCACGCCTTCGGAAAAATGTCCTGATACATTGTCATTGTGATGAATTACTTTTCAAAGTGGGTGGGGGCTGTGCCTACTTTCTAGGGAACGATGGTGAGGCTGGGCTTTGTTCTTTTTCAACCAAGTTATCGCTCGTTTTGGTATACCTAGAGAGATTGTCCTTGTGTAGCAGGTCATTTTTCAGAATAGTATGATGGTGAGTTGGCTCTCAAATTGGGTTTCGGCGGAAGCATTCATCTCCATATTATCCGCAGAGCCAATGAGCAAGTGGAAAGCGTGAATAAATCCTTGAAGACAATTCTTTGAGGATGATCGATAAACATAGATCCAAGCACGGCATATTATGCTTTATATCTGCCCTTTGAGCATACGGAACGTCGATTAAAAGCATGACGCTTTACTCCGTTTCGATTGGTGCACGTAAGGGCAGGTCCGTATTTCCCATTGAATGTGAATTCCCTTCTCTCCGGTGGTGACCACGAGCATTGCAGCCTTCTGAGTGCGGCGGGCGCTTTAACCATCTGAACATCTCGATGAGCGACGTCGGGATGCCGCCACGATAGATAAGAAAAGCGCATAAACAGTAAAGGTTCGATGCGATAAATGACAGTTTGACTGAGATTATTTTTCAGAAGGTGACCTTGTGGTGGTCTGTACGAAAAGATGGCCGGAAAAGTTTAAGTACGATGTGGTATGTGGCTATGTAAACAAAAATTACTTGAAAAGACTTTATATGCCTTGGGTTGACTTCGAAGGGCAGGGTTTGGGAACAGAAATCAGGCTCTATTTGAAAGTAATATGTAGGCATGGTAGCATATTTACTTTGTGTATAGTAGTTTTTCTTTATACATTTAATTGATTTCGATTTTGATGAGGTGGTGATGTTTTTTGATACCTTTGTGAGTTGTGGAATGTCATGGTCATTTGGTTTAGCCGATGGTGCTAGTGAGCTTACACAGAGACTTGTTCGCATGGGTGCTTCATTATCATCGTTCGTTGTTGGTATCCAGAGGGTACGTGGTCCTGCTTCCAATAATGTAGCGATGGCAATTCATTCATCCTCTCGGAGAGCAATATCTTTGAGTGTTGATTAAGTAGTTTTCTTGGACTCAGGGCTGTGTGTGATTGAACAACGCCCTCGAATGCGGTCCATTTTTTATTACGATTGTTTTTGAGGTACGTTTATTCACAAGGTCATTTCAATTTCTTTCATTCATTCATATTATCAGAAACGACATTTGGTTTGTTGACTCATTAGCTAATCAAGCATTAGATTGTATATTAATATTCAATACAATAAATTTTTAATCATAAAAAAAACATCATATATTTGATACATTATCATAAATAAATATGTGTATATATATCAAACGGAGTGTCAAAAAATTTACAAAAATTTGGATCACATAATCTCGTACAAAACTTGGGCTTATGCCCAATAATGAACGGTCTCAAAAAAAAGAATATACAATCATCGTATATAGGTACATACACTCACGAGGTCTCCATTGATCAAATGTTCCTATAGAAGCATGTTGCGGTGGCCCTGCAATGAGAATAATCTAACCGATTAAGGGTGTAACTACCGTGTGGATGAAAACTTGGACAAATTATAAATACACTGGGGATTTGGCGGGTTAATCCTCAAGTTTCTGCGGCTGAGTGTCTGTCTGGGTCAACATCTCTGCCTCGCCCTGTGACGCTTATGGCATGGAGACCCTCGGTTCGAGCGGTCCGGCTTGTACGAAACATGGTCATTTTGATTTTCGTTATTTGAATCAACATGTTTGTTTTTCATTTTCATACATATTTGAAAAAAATCCAAAAAAATTATATAAGTCAAATTTTTTTTGCAAAACTTACCCATTGCTCCCCATGCGGCACGGGTGGAAGTACTAGATGCGGATCTCCTCGAAGTCCATCTAGGCATGGGGATAATCATCCTTGCGATGATACATTCTCCCACCACGGAAGAACTCATCGTCCCGCGCGGTTCGAGGTATGCCCCGCCCCCCCGGTCTCTTCATCATGTACGCCGCGGGCAATTCTTAAGGTCTGCCCAGGCTGTGACTAGTAGAATGACTGCGGAACCATAAAAAGATGAGATCACCCTCTCAAGAAAGAATGTTGTCAAAATAGGTCCCATAACCAAAGTGTTTAAGTGCACTTGGCGAATAGGTGTTGTTGTTTCATGTTCGATGGCAATTTATTGCACAGGCAAACACCAGGTCAAACGCCTACGACTATACTCATTTGCGTCCCTAGATACCTGATGTGGTAAGAAATGAGGGTCTCCCTCTGTTGATGGTGAAAAGGAGGATCTTCATGTGCAAATCTGCAATATCTTTAATGCAATGTTGTGTTCCAACCTTTTTGGGAATTCTCTGTGATATGCGTGGACATAATCTTCCCGATTAAACATCGAGGGCTTTCAGTGCAAGTCCAACGGTTCTCCCCCTCTTTGGAGGTCCGGTGATGAAATATATATCCTCCTGGCCCCAATGCGTGGTGGCATTTGATCAATTATGGAGAAACGATCACGAGTACGGGTTCCGGTAATTTATGAGCATTTCTAGCAACCACATGGCACCTTTCATATTGGGCATTTAAGAAACTTGAACAATCCGCGTTTCGGAATGTTTTGTCCTTTCACGGTCATGACTACGGTCTGTTAGCTATGCTCACGTTCCTCATGAAATGGTCATCTGAGAAATTTCATCAAATTATGCATTAGCCAGCTTTTCGGTTTAAACCCTGTGTCTGGCAGTTTTCCCTATGCATAGTCGCGTGTGTACGCGGTTTCCCTTCAATGAACCGCGTATATCAGTCACATATTTTAGCAAAGGGTTTTAAAACAAAAAATCACTTAATTTTATTTCCAAAGCAGGGACAAAATGAATAAACGGGATGATTAAGGAGCCTACACGAGTTTTAGTGATTAAATGAGTCAGATTGTTCTTGATTGTGAAAAGATTTTGTCAGGAAGCACTTTTCCAAATCAGCTATGCAATAATGAACTAAATAAAGATGGTGTCTATTTATGGCTGAAATTGAAAATTTTTAGCAAAATTTCATATGCTATTTTTCGATCTATCTTAAGCTATTTAACTAAATTGGCAAGGTGCCCGATTTGGTATATTTTCAGGTACATTTTGGCGTTTGAGATTTTTCACGGGTTTTGATCATCATTTCCGACTCTTCACGACAGTGCTATGATCTTCAGCAGCATGTAGGTTAGAAATCACTTTGGGTGCATCTTGCATTCTAGCCTCATCATGATCACTTGCCTTAGGGTCGATCCCATCAGGTCATGAGTAATGCACACCATTTCGCCTCGCAGGTTATTTAATCATGACTTGATGGTGAGCCTTCCTTTATGCTGGGCTTCTGATTAATTGCCATGTGTGACCTTGCTTTGTATTGAGCCTCAGGAGTCCTCTTTAGTCTTAACCATGTCTTTATGTCTCTGACTTCATTCTTCTTCTTCATCACTTATCATTTTCTGTTTTGCCTAGAAAGCTCACAGTGAACAAGTTTGTCAACACATTTACATATTGTTGCCATTTGTCTGAAATTGCTTGACTTCATTTGAGACTCGATGTTTAAGCCAGCTTTTTGACCTTGTTTCACATTTTAAGTTAACCATTGCATGCACTTAGCTATCACGACTTGACTGTACCTTAAGTTGGGCATTCACTGCGAGTATCAACATTGTTTCCATACATGAAACCCAGGCATGGATTGTTCGATCCCGGGGAACTAGTGCATCTGCTTTTCTTGATACTCGTTCTATCCATTGTACCATAACGTTCTTTTATTGTTTTAGAACTTATTATATGAAAAAAAAAAAATCAAATATAACTCTACAAAAAAGAAGCGAGGTAGGATGTATCTTGTTATTTTTGATGGCGATCTGATCGATTTTGTAGCCTGGAACAAAAGCACATATACTTATATATATTTCCTTCATTTGGGATGGTTCTAGTTTTGACCTAGGTTCAGCCTTTACCATGTTTCACTTGTCAGTTCTCCCCCGGTTGGTTATCTCTTCCAATCATATGGAGAGTTTGTTTTGCCTCCTGCAGGACAGACTTATACAGTGTCACTTTTTATTGCCATGGTCATCACAGAGTCGTGCTTTTGTTCAAGGGAAGTCTAGCCTGAGTCGGCCATTCTGCGGTGTCTCTTGACTCATTATTCAGTCGGCCTTCCCGGTCTTGTCAGTATCATGTTCTATCACATCGGATGTTTTGATCTTCTGCTCGTGCTGGTTTGAGAAGGTCCCCATTGACTTCTTGCCGGCGGGTTTGTCTCTTATCGACTACGACACATTGCTCTGAGAGCAAACCTAGAGCCGCACCTTGGGCCTATTTCCATCATTGATAGGTGACCTCGTGCTCGGCATTTGATCATCATCATGGGTCTTTGACTGAGTGGTTTCCCCTGTGTTCGACGTCAGCACACATTATCACACTTGGGATTCGTGCAGTACCTTGATTTCCATTTGACCCTATCGGTGGATTTCTCGCCTCTGTGTCAGCTTTCATTATTGGTTGGTTCAGAGGGTTTCTTCCGTGCGCTAGCTTCATCTTGTGCATGTCGAAAACGTACTTCGGTTTTGGTTCCATCACTCTACTTCGTCCGATTCCTTCCAAATCTTGGCTTGCGGGTTACACTCGCGCTGGACTGATGTGGGATGCCTTAATGCCTTCCTTCCAGCAGATCTTTTCCCATCAACTTCGACTCATTGCTCTGGGAATAAGGTTTAGAGTCTTTTTTTCAGTACCTTAGGGTTTGCAGTCATCAGTGGCAGACTCTTCGCTATCGACAGTGGGGATTCATCATTGCCTCCTGATTGGTAGATTCTTTCAAGTGTTCGACTTTAACTCATTCATTCGCACTTGTTAGATTGTACTGGGGCACCTTGACACTCATTTTCATTATTGGTGGGTTGTCTCGCGTTGGTTAACGGTATACATCATTGACCGGTAATCCAACGATTTCTCACATGGTCGACTTCAGCTCATTTATTCCCATTATGTAGAATTGTGCCATAGTGATCGGTGAAGACCTCGGGTTGCATAGCATTTTTTCGGTTCACTTTTGACAGTCCATTCAGTTTCTGCCAGTGATGTCGTCCACCCTTATATGTTGCGGTTCAGTATAGCAGCATCCTATATGTTGGCTCCCGAGTTGCGTGATTGTACCGGTTGTTCCACCTTTTATGATTCAGTACTTGGAGATTCAGTTACTTATATGATCAGACATCCAGTTGCACCATCCTTGATCAGCTTTTTATATGTGATACTTGGACATTGATTCAGACTTGTATTTCCGGGCCATGCTCAGATGATTCATTGTGTACTTTCAGTTCAGCTATACTTGTATACATATTGGATCTATTCAGTACTTTCTATATATGATGTATTTTTGACTGAGCATGGGTATGCCCGCCTCAGCATGAGTTGACTCTCTGTTTCTTTCATTGGTTTTTGGCAGGCTGAAATCTGGTGAAGTCCTCTCTTGTCCTTGCGAAGTTCTTTCTATGTGCATAATACATTTCGGCCATCATGTACCCCTTTTAACCTCATATATTAGGGGGCATCTGTTATAGCATCATTTCTCACCTTGACATGATTCATGATTGCTTTATGGCTTTTGGGCACCCATTCCTACAGACTTGGACAAATTCACTTAAAAACAGTGTAAAATCCCCCATACACAACTATGCCCGTGTTTTTCCGCGTGTATACGCGAGTCCAGCTAGAATTTTCTGCGTATTCCATTAAAATGATTAAAAAATATATAATTATTCCCTATTTTCGGGCTGGGTTGATGGTTACGCAGGTAGTTCAACCACCCCAGCACGTGGCCAACTGTTTCCAACTGCTGAAACTACTTGGAGGGACTATAAAAGGACCTCATATGTATGGCCTAAGGGGGGGAGAGAATTATTGATATTATACTCTGTTGGTATTCCCTATCCAAGTCTAATTCCCCGTGCCTCCTGCACTTTCCCAGTTCATTATAGGAAACCCTTGTTTCCTTGAGATACACATCCCTTTATATGTTATCTCGTATGCACCAGTTTGGAAGGAGTCTTAGCGAGGCAAGGGCTGGACGGATCCGGACGACGGTCTGCGAAGGCCGTGGAAGGATCAGGTGATCTCTCCACTCGTTACTTTTGTACATGCTATTTATAATACAGAAGTATCATGCTATTCCCGAAATAAACGTGTTAGTGTATGCTTATATGTATGAGAATATTTGTTATACAAGCATTCATTATGATTTATTTAATGTTTTACATGAATCTCACTAACATTTAGAGTAGATATATGCTGTACAACCAGTCCTTTGTGCTTGTTTCTTCTTGTTTTGCAGGTTAAGAAGGAAGGACGGTTGCTGGGGGTTTGAACCCCCGTGGATCTTCTTCAACCGTAGGACCTACGGGTAACTTTCCCATTCTACTCTATTTAGTTTTTCTGAACATGCATGGTTGTGTGAGTCTCTGTTAAGTAGCATGCCCCTGCTCTGTGGAGGTTGTACCCCAACCAACCTCTAGGGTGAGATTTCCCCGAAACAGAATGTGCAAACAATTTTGAAAAGTTGAAGCAACTGTTGACCAATGCTCCAGTTTTAAAGATTACATATCCAGAAAAAGAGTTTGTGGTGTGTATAGATGCTTGTAAGAGAGGACTTGGTGGAGTCCTTATGCAGGAAGGTCAAGTAGTATGCTATGAGTTAAAAAAATAAAATGAGCGTGATCTAGGTGGATATTGGTGGCCACTGGCCTAATCCACCTAGACCTTCAGTTGGTTTCATTAGTTTCCTTGTTCATAGAAATATTTACTATTTTTAGTAGTTTTTAGGGTCCTGAATTTCCAGAGCAATTTTGACCCCCTAAACGAAGTTTTTTGAGTTCCACAGTAAGCCCATGGCCATAGGTAGGGGCCCTCCGTAAATCCTATAGTACTCAGAGATATATTTACAACGAGGTATCATACTTGTCAAGCAGAGATAATATGACCAAGTTATGACCCCAAGAAGTTGGCTACCCAAATAACCCCAACAGGGCCCAAAAACCCTTAGAGTTCCATCTCCTCAGGTTAGGGTTTTGGTTGTTTAGGGTATTCCATTCTTGTTGTATAATAAAAATTCCCTTGAGCCTCATTGTAACACAATTTAAAGGCATGTAGACGCCATATCTCTTCTCAGAGATAAGCTACCATTGCCCGAGCTAGTTTATTTCCATTCTGTATGTAAGCATATTTCAGTTCTTTGATATTAATGAAATGAAGTGTTATTTTTGTTGCACATCTATATTTGTGGTTCCATATATATTCTGATGTGTTCTTGTTTAATTTCAGATCAGTAGTATCAGAGTGGTCTTCTCTTTCTTTGTTTTTCTTTGCATGTCCCCAATAAGGTAAGGGTATAAGGAATTAGGGCTCAAACTGGTTGAACCTTTGTAAGACCAGCCTCACAAAACCCGACGACCTCCCATGGTGGAAGAAAAGAAAGATGAGGGAACAATATATATTTTCAAAATATTGCTCGAATAATCCCTCGAGCGACAAAGGAATGCGATGATGGACAAATTTTTCCAGATCCTTCAACGACTACCCACAAACGACACATATTCTTCCGGCAACCACTCTGGAAGCACCACTCCCTTTAAGGTACAAGTTAAATTTTACATCCCCATATTTGAAGGTTGGATAGATGCATATTCCGTAGATAAATGGTTAAATTTCTAGAAGGATATTTTTTGGTCCATGAATTTTCCAATTGGGAAAATATTAATTTTTCACTCCTCAAAGCCACCCCACTATGTCAATGATTGGTGGGAAACTTACTGTGAGAAGAGGTACGAGCGTGAACCCTCATAATTTTTAGCCGCACCCACTTGGAATTATTTTCGGGATGCCATCAAGGAGCAATATTACCCTGTTGGGAGCTATGAGGGTAAATACATAAAGTGGACCATGCTGCGATAAGGGAGGGACCAAGACATGCCAAATTTCACAAATATTTTTCATACCCTTCACACGAAGTTGGGTATCAAGGATTTTGAGTGACATTTGGTACTCAAGTATAGAAGTTGTCTACACAAGTAAATCCAGGATGAGATGGATTTCCAGGACATCTCCTCACTTGAGATTGCTTATCGATACGATGTCAAGATCGAGCATAAATTTAAACGGAAGAAGCGATACTTTGGATCCGTGAATCCGAAACAAGGGAAAGGCACCCCAAAACCATAGAACAAAGGATAAAGCTAAGGTAGGGAAACCCACTAGAAAACCCAATGAAGCCATAAACAAAGAAAAACACCCTGAATACAAAGAAGGACATAGGAAAATGGCGTGAGTTCCATAGGAGCCCCACTCACAACATAAGTGAGTGTCAGGCCAAGAAGTCATTGGTGGCCGAGCTGAAGGCTTCTGAATCAGATGCATGTTCTAACTCAGAGTTAGAGATCGATAAGGGGAATGAAAAAGGGAAGAATATTATTGATGTGGATCCCAATGCCACCGTTGCCACCACCAAGATCTAGAATAATGAGCCCAAAGATCCATAGGAGGGGGAGCGCCTCTTCCACTCACAAATGTGGGTGAATGGTTCTCTGCTGCAGTTCATTTTGACAATAGGAGCTAAAATAGCCTCATCTGAGCAGATTTCGTGAAGTGGCTAGGCCTACAGACCACAACACACCGGCATACGTACACCATTAGGTGGCTTCAACAAGGACGAGATCTCCGCTTCAGCCAATAATGACGCCTTCCCTAGAGCATCAAGCCCTTCACAAATGAGGTACTGTGTGATGTTTCTCCTCTTGAAGTTTGTGTTGTATTATTAGGAAAACCATACTTGTGGAAGAGACATGATGTGTATGAGTCTAGGCCTCACACTATTATTATTACTTTAGGCAATAAGTTGTACAATATACCAGAGGTAGCATCCCCTACCACCATCTCTTTGATGACTACGAAGCAATGCAGTAAGATCATTTCCTAGATTGGGAAATTTGTTTTCCTTATGACTCTCCCTCAGGGAAAGAAGAATATTATGGCCATGAACTCCAGATAAGGATCCTCTACATGGAAACAATAGATGGAAAAGGTTGTGGAGGAGTATAGGGAAATCTTCACCTCACCCACATGGGTACCTCTACACTATCAAGTCAAACACTCCATGGATTTTACCTCGGGCGTGCCGCTACCCAATGGAATGATATATAGAGGTTATGTTCTGGAGAAAGATGAAGTAAAGAGGCAGATTCAAGAGTTGTTACAGAAAGGTAACACTAGGCTAATTTCATCACCATGTGGGAGCCCAATTATATTGGTACATAAGAAGGACGGGACCTGGAGACTTTGTATCAACTATCGGGAGTTGAACAAGATCATTGTCTGGAAAAGGTATCCAATCCCACAAATTGATGAAATTATAGACTAGCTCAAGGTGGAAACATATTTCAGCAAGATTGACTTGAATTTTTGTTATCACTAGGTACCAATCGAAACCTACGATGTGTGGAAGACTGCTTCAAATCCAAGGAGTGTCTTTTCGAATGGCTAATCATGCCTTTTAGGTTGACGAATTACCTCGCAACGTTCATGAGGATGATGGAAGACATATTACGACCCTTAACCAACTCATTCATGGTGGTGTATTTGGCTGAAATCCCTACCTTCAGCCAGAGTTGGGAAGAGCACCTCCATCATATTCGACAAATCCTCCAAACCTTGCGACAACACAAGTTGTGCGCCAATTTGGAGAAATGAAATTTTGGTATGACCTAGGTTCAATATCTAGGGTACATCATTGATGAGCAGGGTGTGTATGTGGACCCAAACAAGATACGAGTCATTCAGGATTGGCCAACCACAACCACTCTAACATAGCCTCACAAATTTCTAGGTCTTGCCAATTTTTACCGCAAGTTCGTGTTGGGGTTCTTTCATATCACTTGGAATTTAATTCAAGTCACCAAGGGCGTAGCAAAAGAAAATTTATTTTGGTTCGAATCCCAAAAGAAGGTGTTTTCGAAGTTGAAGCATCACCTCTTCTCTGCACCAATGCTCACATTACCAGAACTGCAATAAACTTTTGAGATTAAGATAGATGCCTTCGACTATGGTATTGGTGCAGTTCTTACTCAATAGGGGTATCCAGTGGCATATCGCAGTGAGACACTTTCAGAAAAAATATGAAAGTATCCCACCTATGACAAAGAGATGTATTCCATTGTGCATTCCTACCGAAAATGGAAGCAGTACATTATGGGGAAGGAAATAATCATCCACACAGACCACCGACCCATGCAGTTCATACAGATACAAGGGAAGTTGCAGAACTGTTACACAGTAATTTGTCACCGCCTTACCATTCCCCGTCCCGCACAATGGAGGACCCATTTTGTGACCTGTGAACATTGTCATGCCTTGAAATCATCATCAATGCATTCCTCTAAACATGAGCTTCAATTGCCCTAAAGACATCTCCTTGCAAAAAACCATGAAAACATCTCCTTTTGCATTGGCGCGGGCAGACAGTTCATCACTCGCGCCAATGGGGAAAATCCTGCAAAGAGGCCGCGCCAACTGGCGCTCTGTCCCAGAGCAGTAGTCGCGCCAGCCAATTTAAGGAATGTTTTTTAAATAAAGATGGCGGAAGTTGTGTTTCAACAAACTCAGAAACCATTGCCTATCTTGAGTTGGGAGGTTTGGCTACGGGAGTTCCATGGAAGGGAAGTGGTTTGCCACCTTTCATGGAACCTTCCTTGATGATAGGGCCAATCCCATAATAATAGGGATCCCAAATCCCTCCTTCCCCATCTATAAAAGCTTGCCTATTGCCATTGCAAGCTAGTCTTGAAGTGCCTAAGCTTTGAATCTCCAAATTCCCAAGAGCCTTTGTGCTGTAAGAGCCCTCTTTCTTCCCTTAAGGCCGACTCAAGTAAGCAGACTATCGTCGAGAGACTCTAGAGAGGCTTACCCTTTCCCTGGCGAGCTTTGCGAGACGTGAACAATTGGGGACCCTTCCGAAGGAGACCGCGGCGTCAGAACATTGGTTGTACTCTCTTTCGATTGTTTATTAATGAATGACTACCGGTTATGGTTCCACTCTGTTTTTCATTTATGTTAATCATGAGTTATATCCTTTCTGACTGATATATAGTTGCGTATTCCGGATTTTATGCTTGTATTCGTGTTGTTTCTTGCATGTGCAGGTGTCCATTCACGGAGATCGTGGGGATCGTGATCTGCCGAGGCTGAGGAACGGGAACGCTGTCTCTTCTACGAATCATAGCACTAGACTCCAGGTATGCCTCCATCGTTGGTCTATTTATTCGCAATTAGGAACTTGCGCTGTAGCATTTTATGATTGTTGCTAGACCCCTGTTGGGCTAGTAGGGATCGCCTCTGTCCGCAGAGGGGATTTACCTCCTCAACAAGAACGATCGCCATTAGAAATGGTCCACGTACCTGAAAAATTTAAATTTGAACATTAATTACAAGAATGAAAACACCAATAATGTTGCAGAATGCCTCATCCGACTACCGGTGATGGCATTGACCATTGTGCTCGACTCTTTTGGGCATGAGACTTCAGGGTGGCTACATATTTATAAGAGCGATCCAGAATTTGGCAACACATACCAAGTTTCTCATGGAAGGCAAGAAAGTTGCAAATTTTCACCTCCAGGACACACTCCTATGCCACTTGGGACACCTATGTGTTTCCTTCAAGTGAGTGTTCCAAGATTATTCGGGAGGAACACTACAGTTGGGTCGCTAGACATTTAGGAGTATAGAAAAAAATATAAGTGTTGTAGAAGTATTTTTATGGCCCAAACCTTTGACAATATATTGGAAAGTACATCAAATATTGCACTGCCTGTGCCATTTTCAAACTGACCATCAAGAAGAAAGGTCTGTATAATCCTCTGCCTACTCCTAGATTAACTTGGGAATCCATCTCCATGGATTACATGTCGATTCTTCCTTCTACTAAGAAGGGAAACGACTGAGTTTTCGTGCTTGTCGATAGATTCTCTAAGATGACAATTTTGGCGGCCTCCAAGAAGAGTATTAGAATAGAATCCACTGCTAATATATTATTTGAACGAGTGTGGCTACACTTTGGGATTCCAAAGTCCATTATCTCAGATCGGGACAACAGGTTCCTAAGTACATTTTGGTAAAGTTTTTGGTCGATGTTGGATACCAAGGTCACTAAGTCCATGGATTTCCAACCCAAACTCATGGCCAAATAGAGTTTGTCAACTAAATGATCATACACATTCTGCGGATGTACAACTTGAAGCATCCACACATAAGGGATGAAACCCTCCCCCATTTCCAGCACAACTGCAATGAATCTCTCCATAACATAACTGGCCACTACGCCTTTCAGGCGGGGTTGGGATTCTAGCCATTATGTCCCATTGATGTGGCCATACCATTTAAAACTACTCAGGAATATTCGGATCATGTCCACTCCGAAGCTGACAGGGCTGATAAATTCATTGAGAAAATTTAATACATCCACTAGCAGGTTCATGACATGTTGGACAAAGCCAATGCTAAGTACAAAAAACGACATGATCAACATTGAGTGCCACACAAGTCCAGGTGGGAAAGAAAGTTTGTCTACATTTGCAGAAGGAGTGCCTCGATGGGCCCCATTGCAAGATTCACCCGCTCTGATATGGGACATACACCATCACCAAGGCTATAGGGGACAATGCATTCAAGGTTAGCATTCCACTATTCCTTGGACTGCACCTAGTTTTCAATGTGGACCACTTTCAACCATGCTTTCCCCCATTGCTGTACACATTCGACATTGTAGAAAAACTCACACCATCAGAGTTAAACCCAGACTACATGGAACAGGCCACAATTGATCAGATCATGTACATGTAGATCAAGCACACTCACCAATATAGGATCCAACTATATCAAGTTTTCAAAGCAGGTTTAATCCTTTACTAGGGCAAGTTTTTCTCTAGGGTCTAGGTTCAACAAAAATTTCCTCACCTCATGGAGGATATACATGCAATGGGTACCATTGCTTCCTAAGGAGGGATGACTAATCCAGATGGATATTGGTGTCAACCCACCTATTCCTACTATACTTCTAGTTGGTTTCAATAGTTTCATTGTTTATAGTGTCATTTACTATTTTAGTAGTTTTTCGGGTCCTGAACTTCAAGAGCAGTTTGACCCCCTAAACAAAATTTTTTTGAGGTCTAAAAAAATCCTATAAATATGGGAAGGGGTGTACCACAAATATTGTATAACTCAGAGAGATATTTCCAACGAGGTATCGTACGCGCCAAATAGAGATAACATTACCAAGTTATGACCCTGGGAAGTTGGCTGCCCAACTAACCCCAACAGGGCCCACAAACTCTTAGAATTCTATCTCTTGGGGTTATGGTTTTGGTTGTTTAGGGTTTTCCGTTGTCGCTCAATAATAAAAAATTCCCTTGAGCCACATTTTAACACAATTCAGAGGCATGTATCTGCCACATCTCTTCTCCAAGATAAACTACCATTGCCTGAGCTAGTTTATTTCCATTATGCATGTAAGTATATTTTAGTTCTATGATATTAATGAAATGAAGTATTATGTCTATTGAATCTCTGTATTTATGGTTATATAGGTATTCTGTTGCATTCCTGTTTAATTTCAGATCAAAGCACAAGAAAAATGATCCGAGTGTAGGTGCTTAATTTTCACTAAGATCTTCTTGTTGAATCTCAACATAGTTGGCCTTCAACACAACTTATCATCCGCAAATAGATGGACATACAGAAAGGATCAACAATATTTTGGAGGACATGTTGAGGATGTATGTGATGCATCAACAAAGGAGATGGGAGGAGTACCTTCCATTGGTTGAGTTTTCTTACAAGAATTGTTACCATGAGTCACTAAGGATGAGTCCATTTGATGCACTCTATGGGAGGCGTTGTAATACTCCCATCAATTGGAGTGATCCAGTGAACAAGGTGTTGATATGAATAGACATGTTGGAAGATATGGAAGAGGAAATGCAGGTAATCAAGAGGAATCTAAAGGAAACACAAGACATACAAAACTTATGCAGATCAGAACATGATGTTTAAGGAATTTTAGGTTGGGGAAAAAGTGTACTTGCACATCAATCCAAAGAAGAGATCCTTGAGGATTGGATCATGTTCCAAGCTTGCACCTCGGTTTTGTGGACCTTTCAAGATTCTTGAGAGGATTGGACGAGTAGCCTATCGACTTTCACTGCCTTCGACAGTGAAAGTGCATGATGTTTTCCATGTGTCATTATGTAAGAAGTATTTTAAAGATGTTGATCATGTGATTGATTGGTCTATATTGCATGTTGATTTTTGAGTAGCTTGGGGGGTACTCCAAGCTCTAGTGTTTAGGGTTTGGAGGGCAAAGCGCCACAAGGGTCACTTGTGGGCTTGAAACCCAAGTATGGGGTTTTGCACCAAATCACGTTTTGGGAATTTTTGAGAGCACATTTATACATGTGATGACATGACGTGATAGAGGGAAGAAAGGAGAATCCAACGCTTCGATAATCATCTAATTCCAAGTTGTAGAAGTGGAGATATGAATTTTTGAAATTATATGATGGGTTTGCACATGTGTGTCAAGGTCGAACTAAGGCGTTTTAGGCATATGACAAGTTGGCAGCCCCTAAATACGATGTTTTAGAAGCCCTTAATATATGTATAAATCGAAGTTGAAGTGGTGTGATAAAGGCATCCAATGTGTAACACAAATACACAAGAATAAAGCTTAGATTTATTTTCCCTAGCTGTAGCAAGAAAAGGACAAGAAAACGAGGTGAATGGAGGATTTTTTTTGGTCATTTTAGGAGGAAGAAGTGTTGCATTGAGGGACACAACCCTGACCTTGAAGTTTGAGGGTGAGGGATTTATTTTAGGCCTTGCTGGAGGGTGGAAAGTCCTCCTAAGAGGCTACCACATGCCTAGTGAAGGACCTCTAGGATGTCGTAGCTATTTTGGGAGAAACATGTCTGTGTGTTGAGCTTGTAACTTCCCTAAAGGAGCAAGGTGGAGGAAAAATTCATCAAGGGGAAGAAATTCAGGGTTATTTTGAGGGTTTTTAGGGACTGTGGTTGGGTTCCCTAACCATTCCAGAATTGCAGTATCCAAGGTACCCTAAAATAATGAGCTAGTGCGCACATTTTGGAGTGCATCTTATGGGTGTTGGGTCAAGGAAGTGACCGAATTTGGAACAGTTTATCTTGCAGCCTATGGGTGATATTTGGAGGACCTTCCACGGTGATGAAGAGTCCATCATAGAGGAAAAATATACAGTGAAGGATTGGGAATCATTGGTCTGGTATAGGGCAGCATGTTGATAGCCCAAATTAGCCCTATACGATCTATCTTGAAGTGCCAAAGAGGAGCTGAAGGTTGGATGAAGTTTGGTGCCAAAGTGAAGTACCTTGATGGAAAAAGGTGACTACTTTCCTAGTAGTTTGGAGCTCGAGAATTAGGCCTACCCAAAGAGAATATTGGATCAGCCCATGTACACTCTACAAAAGTGACTTGCAGTAGTGTTAGGTCGCATCCATCCTGGAGTCTCGATGTGTTGTCCTTTGAAGGACTAAGGGGAAGCTAGCGAGTAGTACAGAAGTGAAGGATTGGAAAGAAAAGATACAACATTGAAGCTGCAACAGCGTTTTTCATTGTATCTTGTATACCATAGATTGTTGTATTATTTAGATTTGGTTTAATATAACAAATATTGGGGTTGTACATTATTGTACAATTTGTTAAAAATTGTGTATATTTGTGCATGTGTGATTTACTGCTTTATATTTTTCTTTGTGCAAAGTAGTTCTGGTTGAGATTCTTGGTTTGGTAGTTTCACTGATTTTAAGTCTCTAACCTAGACCCAAGGTCATGGAAATTCAACATGGTATCAAAACGTGTCTGAGATTCTTTGGAAGTCAATGAATTAGAGTTGTATGCAGTGAAGTACAACGTGAGAGGGAGTTGGTCACATTGTAAGTGAAGGACTGACTACAATGTTTAAGTTGCAATAAGGTCTTCGGTATGAGGACAGGTTGGAGGGGTTGTCCAACTATAGTCCTTGGAAGGAAAGGATCAAGTTGGTATTGCAGGTCAACAAGATTTGAGATTTTGCTGAGAAAGTCATCAAGAAGCCAACCAACCCTAAGGAGCTAGAAATATGGGAAGAATTGGATATGAAGGTGAGATTGATCATCCTATATGGTGTGAAGGATTCCCTAATACCTCATTTGTCTAGGAAGAACACCACACATGAGATGTGGATGAATCTTCATAATTTTTTCCAGAATAACAATGAGAACTAGGTACCGGTATTGGAGGACAAGTTGAAGTCCACCAAGATGATAAAGGGTTAAGGAGTGACTTCGTATCCTCCAAGGTTGTCTCAGGGCATAGATGATATTGCTGCCATCAGTGTCAAAGTTTCAGATGGAGATACGGAAAGGATTTCCTTGAAAGGGTTCACTGAGGAATGGAAGCCCTTCATCAAAGGAATCATTTCCAAAGATAAATTTCCAGACTGGAATAGAATGTGGGACAACTTCATTCAGGAAGAGTTGCGAGACGAGGATCTTCATCCATCGAAGAAAGAAGATGAGAAAGTGGAACTTGCAGGATGAATGAAGGGTAAGCCAAAGAATGAATCGAGTAAAGTCAAGTGTTTCAACTGTGGCAACATGGGTCATTTTTCGTTGAGATGTACGATGAATAAGGGATATGTGGAGAAGAGGAAAGGAAAGTAGGTTTCCGATGTTGCCACTTCAACTGAGATGGATGACCTCACCAAGAGATTAGAAGAGGAGGAATATGCTATGATCTCTCATTTCTCGAAGGGTACTATCAAAGCTGATAGATTGAACGTGGACAGTGGTGCGATGAAGCATATGAGAGGGTCATAGGAGGTTTTTGAGAATCTAGCTGAATGGGACTCAAAGTTGCACATGGTGTTGGGCGACAAGAGTCAGTTGGAGATCTAAGGATCAGGTGGTGTGCCATTCAATATGGAGACAGGATGAGCGATGCGGGTCTAAGATGTTATTTTTGTACCAGGACTCAAATATAGCATGATTTCTGTCTCGATGATCGATAAGAAGGGGTTTCAGGTCTTGTTCCAGGATGGGAAGGAAAGACCCAAGCCTAGAGGCTCTAGCTCCGCTGGTATCATGATTGGAGTTAGAGAGCATGGTATTTATAGGCTGAATGACAAGCCTATGGATCATGAGAAGCAGGTACAAATTCCAGAGGAGCAGGTGTAGGTGCAGGCTTCAGAGGGGCAGGTACAGGTTCCAACGAAGAAGGTCCATTTTCTAGAGGCTCAGAGGCAATCAAGTTCTAGCAAGAGTTGGCAGGTTCAGAGGGAGACTTTTTAGCCCAAGAACAGTGTGTGGTTAATGGGGAGAAAGGGTGTTTCCACATCTATAAATAAGGAAACATGGAGAGATTGTAAATCGATATAGGAGAAGAAGAAGAAGTAATATACTTCCAGTAGTGACAGTGACAATTCCGAGAGAGACTTATTTCACAAGACAGGGATTGTTGTGGTTGTGAGCTCTAGGAGTTGGGCAAGTGTTGCGAGTAGTTATGATGATGACGAGTTACTTCCTAGTCTTGGAAGTACCTCCCTCTCTAAGAGGAAGTGTTTATTTTTTAGTAGCTTGGGAGGTACTCCAAGCCCTAGGGTTCGGGGTTTGGAGGGCAAAGCGCCACAAGGGTCACTTGTGGGCTTGGAACCCAAGTATGGGGTTTTGCACCAAATCATGTTTTGGGAATTTCTGTGAGCACATTTATACATGTGATGACATGATACAACAAGTGGCAAAAATGAGAATCCAAAGCTTTGAGAATCGTTGAATTCCGAGTTGTAGAAGTGGAGATATAAATTTTTGAAGTTATATGAGGTGTTTTCACATGTGTGTCAAGGTTTGCCTAAGGTGTTTTAGGCATGTGAAAAGTTGGAAACCCCTAAACATGAAATTTTATAAGCCCTTCATTTGTGTATAAATAGAAGGTGAAGTGGTGTGATAAAGGCATCCATTCTGCAACACAAATACAAAAGAAGAGAGTTCATATTTCTCTTCCCTAGCCACAACAAGAAAAGGACAAGACAATGAGGTGAATGAAGGAATGTTTTGGGTCATTTCAGGAGGAAAAGGTGTTTTCTTGAGGGCAACAACCCTGATATTGAAGGACGAAGGTGAGGGGATTGTTTTAGGCCTTGTTGGAGGGCGGAAAGTCATGCTAAGAGGCTGTTGCAGGCCTAGTGATGGACCTGTAGGATGCCGCAACTATTTTGGGAGAAATAGGTCTGTGTTTTGGGCTTATAACTTCCCTAAAGGAGTAGCGTGGAGGGAAGCATCCTATTTGAGGACATCCGAAACAAGGGGAAGTAGTTCTAGGTTAGTTTGAGGGCTATTAGGGACTGTGGTTGGGTGCCCTAACCAGTCCATAATTGCAACATCCAAGGTACTCTAAAATAGTGATCTAGTGCACACATTTTGGAGTGCATATTGTGGGTGTTTGGTCAAGGAAGTGACCATATTTGGATTAGTTTATGTTGCAGCCTGTGGGTGCCATTTGGAGGACCTTTCATGGTGGTGAAGAGTCCATCTTAGGAGAATAATCTATAGTGAAGGATTGGGCATCATTGGTATGGTGAAGGGAAACGTGTTGATAACCCAAAGTAGCCCTAGACGATCTATATTGAATTGACAAAGAGGAGCTAAAGGTTTGGTGAATTTTGGTGCCAAAGTGCAGCACCTTGATGGACAAAGGTGACTGCTAGCCTAGCAGTTTGGAGCTTGCGAATTAGGCCTAACTAGAGAGTCGATTGGATCAACCTGTGTACACTCTATAGAAGTGATTTGCAGTAGTGCTAGGTTTCAACCCTCCTAGATTCTCGATGTGTTGTCCTTTGAAGGACTAAGGGTAGCTAGTGAGCAATATGGAAGTGAAGGATCGACATGACAAGATATGACATAGAAGCTGCAACGATGTTTGTCATTGTATATTGTATACAATATATTGTTGCATTATTTAGATTTGGTTTAATATAACAAAGACTGGGGTTATACATTATTGTACAATTTGTTAAAAACTATGTATATTTGTGCATGTGTGATTTACTGCTTTATATTTTCCGTTGTGAAAAATAGTTCTGGTTTAGATTCTTGGTTTAGTAGCACTAATGATTCTAAGACTCTAACCTAGACCCAAGGTCATGGAAATTCAACAATGCAGGTGGAGGAAGAAGGAGAATTATAGTCGGAACCACAACATATTTTACAGATAAATATGCTCATGCTCCGGAACCGAGCAATTAAGTAGGTTAAAGTGAAATGGAAGGAGTTTGGGCTTGATGAAGCTACATGGGAGATGACAGATCAGATGAGGGCTATGTATCCTTCTCTATTCGCTGGTTGATAATTTTTTTTTTTTATATATGTTTTGATGTGATGTTTTGGTATATGCATACATGTATATGGATGTAAATACCACCATTAGCTATGTTATAAAGCTCCAATAAGCGGTATGGGTGTCATGTCGTTATGGTTGTTATGTTTGTCATGCTGGTTTTCTTCTCAGCAAGTTGATCATCGTAAATATTGAAACTAGCTAAGCTATAAAACTCCATGGGATGTATGTTTTGTTTTTAGTAGTCTTGTTGGTTGTAGGTGTCATTGAACACTATGGGTAGTGTTCCCCCAAGGGGGAGGGTTCTGAAACAACCCTGGTAAATATTCCATGTAAATAAAGTTAATAAAGGTGAAATAATAACCAAGGTCATGGGACACGTATTCCAAGTTGAATGTTGGGAAAAACATCCTAGTGTGGGTGTTCATTTGGTTTATTATGTCTAAGGAAATTGGAAAATGACTTGGAAAGGAAAAATGACATTTTTAGAAATTTATTTATGAAAGTAAAGGAAATTAGGAGAAAATTAAGGTGAAAGGTCACAAGTTGCATGTGAGGAGGAAAATGAAGGAAAAATAATGGAAAATGATGAAAATAGAGGCCTTATTACTAAAAAAATCTTCCGAGGATCAGTGGGTACCTTTTATCAATTCATTTTTGGATCACTCTCTCTCACATTCTTGGAGCACTCTAGCTTTAGATCAAGGAAAACAAAGGACAAGAAAACAAGTTAAAGGGAAGCAAATATCAATAAAGGAAGATCATGATTAAGTGGCTACAACGATATTAATTTTGGGTGTGGAGAGTGATTGTCTTCCTGATTCAAAGGTCTTTGTTTAGGCCAGATGTATACTCGAGGAAGACTGTACACCCCTCCACACCGGGGGGAATCCCCCCCCAAAGCTAAAAAAACATGTAAAATTTCCTTGTAAAATTTAATTTCATAGTTAATATGGGTCATTCATTAGGCAGATAATATGATGGTATAAGTTATGTTTAATTCAGGTTTTTTTCCCTAGAAAGAAACCCATCGGTTTATATGAGGGAATTGTATTGCGGCTGTGTGTTATGTGTATTTTGATCTAGAAAGGGAGAGGAGACTGCATGAGATATATGATTAAATTACAATGGATCTACTATAGGTTGTATATTTTCATTTTGCTAGATAATATATAAGGAAGGACTGGCTATTTCTTAATGGATGTAGCACAAATTGGGTGAACCACGTATATTTGTGTCTCTCTTGTTTGATATGCTTTATGTGTTTGTGTTTTCGCATATTTAGTATGTTCCATTACTTTGCAATATATAATTTTCTAACAACTGGTATCAAAGACGAAAGTTTGTTTGGCTGATAAACTTGCAGGAAAGAAGGGTTCTTAGTTTGAGTGGGAACAATGGTGGAAGATGGTAGGTTTAGGGTCGATAAATTTAATGACCAAAACTACCAGCTGTGGAAGATGAAAATGGAAGATTATTTCTATCAGAAATATCTACACCTACCATTGAGCGGAAAAATAAAGAAGCTGACGAGTACGACAGATGCATAAAGGGAGATTCTCGACCAAAAGACACTTGAAACAATACGACTATGCCTGGTGGCATCGGTAGCCTTCAATATTTCAAATGAAATGAAAAAAAAGGGCTTAATGATGGCATTGGAAAAACTATATTGAAAAAACTCAGCCTCAAATAAGGTATTTCTTGAGAATCGTTTATTTAATATGAATATGTCAAAAGGTGGATCTATTGATGATCATTTAAATGGATTTAATATGGTTACCAGTCAGTTAAGTTCTCTAGGGGTAAATTTTGATGATGAAGTTAGGGCTCTATTGTTTCTGTGCTCATTTCGAGAAAGTTGGAATGGTTTATTTATGTCCATTATTAACACTTTATCTAGATCTAGTACTTTAAATTTTGATGATGTTGTCGGTGCCATCCTTAGCGAGGAAATGCAACAGAAAAGCTCCAGTGATACATTAGGTAATGCTTTTACTGCAATGAATAGGGGAAGAAAAATTGAAAGAGGAAAGAGTCTAGGATATCATAGTAAGTCAAGGAAGGGCAGAACTAAGTCCATATCAGGGATAGTGTGCTGGAAATGCGGGAAGAAAGGACACCTGAAGAAATAATGCACGTCTCGAAAAGGAAAAGAAGGAGACACACAACAAGAAAGCAATCATGAAGCTAATGTGACAGCTGATGTGTTACAAGATGCTTTAATTCTTTCATTAGAAAATGTTATTGATGCCTGGGTGGTATATTCAGGGGCCTCATTTCATGCCACACCCAATAGGAAACATTTTCATGACCATGTTCAAGGATATTTTGGACAAGTTCGTCTGGGTGATGTCAAACCCTGTAAAATAGTTGGAATGGGTAAAAGTTTTTATAAAACAACGGAATGGAAACCAATGGCTATTCTGAAGAACAATATGATTTTAGGGAAGTTAGGTAGTGAAGGTCATGTGACTACTTTTATAGATAAAACATGGAAGGTCACGAAAGGAGCCCTGATAATAGAAAAAGGAGAAAAGGTTGGTACATTGTATTTATGCAATGGTATTTCTAATTTTGTTAATGTTTTAACCTCCAAAAGAGCAGACGCAACATTATGGCATCATAGGCTTGGGAAAATGAGTGAGAAGGGGGTGATGATTCTTCACTCAAGAAATTTGTTTCTAGGTTTCAAGCATGTCGATTTGGATTTCTATGAGAATTGTGTTTATTGGAAACAAAAGAGAGTCGGATTTATTAGAGTTGGGAAAAAAAAAGAGAGAAAAAAATTAGAGCTTGTGCATACAGATGTATGAGGACCTGCTAAGGTATCATCTCTCAGTGGCTCTCATTATTATGTTACTTTTATTGATGACACAACAAGGAAAACCTAGAATTATTGTATTCAAAATAAATCTGATGTATTTGATGTTTTTAAGAAATGGAAAGATTTGGTTGAGAATGAGACAGGAAATAATTTTAAGTGTCTCAGATCAGAAAATCTGGGTAAATATTGCAACAAATAATTTGATAAGTACTGTTCAAAGAACGGAATTCACAGAGAGAAGATAAAACTAGGAACACCACACGAAAAATGGTGTGTCAAAAAGGATGAACATGACAATCATGGAGCATGCAAGGTCATGAGATTGCATGCAGGATTTCCTTTACAATTTTGGGCAGATGCTATATATATTGTTGTATATCTAATAAACATACAACCTTCAAGGTCCTTGGATGATGGTTTTCCATAGGATGCATGGACAGGTAAAAAGGTAGACTACACATTTTTAAATATTTTTGGTTTTGAAGCCTTTGTCCTCATTAATAAAGAAAAAAGAACAAAGGTTGAGGCAAAATAAAATAAATGTACCTTTATTGGATATGGTGTTAATTATTTTTTTCATCACATATATGATTATGAAAATCATAAAATAATTAGGAGTAGAGATGTCATATTCAATGAAAATGTCTTGTATTAGGTTCAAATGCAAGAAAAGAGACATCAAAAATAAAACAGAGAATACACAATGCTTGATGAGATCACAAAAAAAGTAAATGTTCCTGAAAATCATAATGATCAACATCCACAACAACAAAAACAACAACATACACCCAAAACACCTGAAAGTGGTTTTATAAGATCTACCAGGACAAATATACCCCCTGAACAATACTCTCCTTTATTATATTTGTATTGTTGACTGAGTTTTGTGAACCAGAATGCTATGAAGAAGCAATGCAGGTAGAAACAAGGAAGAAGTGGGAGCTATCCATGGAAGAAGATATGGATTCCTTGGTACATAACCAAAATTGGGAATTAGTTAGGTTGCCTGCAGGTAAAACAACATTGCATAATAAACGGTTTTATAGGTTGAAGGAAGAAGATGGAGGTAGAAATAGGTACAAGGCCAAACTTGTTGTGAAGGGGTTTGCAGAGAATAAATGTAGACTTTGATGAAATATTTTCTCTTGTTGTTAAAATGAATTCAATCAGAACTATTTTAAGTCTAGTAGCAACAAAAGATTTTCATATTGAGAAATTAGATGTAATGACAACCATTCTCCATGGGTATTTTGAGGAAGAGATCTACATACATCAGCCACAAGGATACGAGGTCAAAGGGAAGGAGAAATTAGTGTGAAAGTTGAAAAATATCCTGTATGGCCTAAAACAGAATCCAAGGTAGTGGTATCTAAAATTTGACAGGTTTATGTCTGAACAAGGTTATACTAGATGTCACTCTAATCATTATGTTTATCTCAAAAGGAAAAATGATGGAAACTATATTATATTGTTATTGTATGTAGATGACATTCTTGTTGCAGGATCTAACATGTAGGAAATACATGTACTCAAATGAAAATTAACAAATTCATTTGCAATGAAGGATTTGGGTGTTGCAAAACAAATCATTGGAATGAGAATAACTAGAGACATGAAAAATTGGAAACTAACATTGTTTTAGAGTGAGTACATACAAAAGGTGTTCGAAATATTTAATATGCAAAATGAAAAACTAGTTACTACACCTTTGGCTAGCCATTTCAAACTAAGTAAGGAGATGTGTCACAAGACTCAAAAAGATATGGATCATATGTCTAAAGTTCCATATGCGTCAATAGTTGGAAGTTTATTGTATGCAATGGTCTGCAAAAGGATTGATATTGCTCATGCAGTGGGAGTTGTAAGCAGGTAGTTTAAAAATACAAGACAAGAACATTGGATGGAAGTGAAATGGATTCTCAGTTATTTGAGAGGTACCACAAATCAAGAATTATGATTTGGTGGTTCAAACATTTCTCTATAGGGATATTTTGATGCAAATATGGAAGGTGATAGAGATAATAGGAGGAGCACTACAAGGTATGTATTTACTGTAGGTGGAACAACTCTTAGTTGGGTTTCAAAAATGCAAAGTGTTGTTTCAATTTCAACAATGAAAGCAGAGTATGTCGTTGCTACAAAGGCTAGTAAAGAAATGATTTGGTTGCAAAGGTTTATGGATGAATTAGGTAAGAAGCAGGAGATGGGCAGGTTATATAGTCACAACCAAAGTTCCATTCATCGTGAAAAGAACTTAGCATTTCATTCCAAGACTAAACATATACAACTCAAGTACCATTTCATACGGTCAGTGTTGGAAGATGGGCAATTGAAGCTGGAAAAAATACACACTAGGCGTAATCCTGCAGATATGTTAACAAAAGTTGTAACGAGGGAGAAACTGAGATTATTCTCAGTTTCAATTTGAAGTCAAGTATGATGATGAATATGTGAAACATCCAGGTCCAAAGTGGAGTCATTTTACAACAAATGAAGCAACGGTGGAGTTGCTACAATCAGTCTCCAAGTGGGATATCGTTGGGTGTGGAGCATGATTATCTTCCTGATTCAGATATCTTTCCTTCGACCAGATGTATACCCCAGGAATAATATACACCCCTCCATGCGGAGAGGTGAGGAAGGGAATTTTTCCCCATACGAGGGTTCAGGGGCAGTTCCCCCGAAGCTAAAACTAGATGTAAAATTTCCTTGTAAAATATTGTAATTTCGTAGTCAATATGGGTCGTTCATTAGGCAGATGATCTGATGGTAGAATTTATGTTTAATTTGCGGTTTTTTTCACTATAAGGCAAACCCTTGGTTTATATGAGAGAATTTTCTTGAGACTATGTATTATGTGTATTCTGAGTGAAAAAGAGAGAGGAGTCTATGTGAGAGAGACTCCACGAGAACTAGGTACCAGTATTGGAGGACAAGTGAAGTCCACCGAGATGATAAAGGGTGAAGGAGTGACTTCGTATCCTCCAAGGTTGTCTCAGGTCATATATGATCTTGTTTCCATCAGTGTCAAATTTTAATATGGATATATGGTAAGGATTTCCTTGAAAGGGTTCACCGAGGAATGGAAGCCCTTCATCAAAGGAATAATTTCCAGAGAGAAATTTCCAGACTGGAATAGAATGTGGGATGACTTTATTCTGGAAGAGTTGCAAGATGAGGATATTCATCCATCGAAGAAAGCAGATGAGGACATGGAACTTGTAGCATGAATAGGTCATTTTTCGTCGAGATGTATGATGAATAAGGGAGATGTCGAGAAGAGGAAAGGAAAGCATGTCTTCGGTGTTTCCTCTTCAGATGAGATGGATGATCTCACTAGGAGTTTGGAAGAGGAGGATTATGCTATGATCTCTCAATTCTCGGAGGGTACTATGAAAGATGATGGATGGTACATAGACAGTGGTGCGACGAAGTATATGACATGGTCATAAGAGGTTTTTGAGAATCTAGTTGAACGGAACTCAAAGTTGCACATGGTGTTGGGCGACAAGAGTTAGTTGGAGATCTAAGGATCGGGTGTTGTGCCATTCAAGATGGAGACAAAACAAGTGATGCAGTTCTAGGATGTAATTTTTGTACCAGGACTCAGATATAGCATGATTTTTGTCTCAATGAGCAATAAGAATGGGTTTCAGGTCTTTTTCCAGGATGGGAAGGCAAGAATCAAGCCTAGAGGCTCTAGCTATGCTAGTATCGTGCTTGGAGTTAGAGATAATGGTCTTTATAGGCTGATCGAAAAGCCTAGGGATCATAAGAAGCAGGTACAACTTCCAAAGGAGCAAGTGTAGGTGCAGGCTTTAGAGGGGTAGCTATAGGTTCCAACGAAGAAGGTCCATTTTCCAGAGGCTCAGAGGCAGTCGAGTTCTAGCAGGAGCTTGCAGGTTAAGAGGGAGACTTTGCAGCCTAGGAAGGGCATGTGATCAGCGCAGAGAAAGGGTGCTTCCACATATACAAATAAGGAAACATGGAGAGATTGTAAATCGATATAGGAAAATAGGAAGAAGAAAGATACTTATAGTAGTGACAGTGACAATTCTGAGAGAGGCTTATTTCACAGGACAAGGATTGCTACGATTTTGAGCGCAAGTAGTTGGGAAAGGGCTGTGAGTAGTTATGATGATGAGGAGTTACTTCCTAGTCTTGGAAGTACCTCCCTCTCTAAGAGGAAGTGTTTATTTTTTAGTAGCTTGGGAGGTACTCCAAGCCCTAGGGTTCAGGGTTTGTAGGGAAAAGCGCCACAAGGTTCACTTGTGGTCTTGGAACCCAAGTATGGGTTTTGAACCAAATCATGTTTTGGGCATTTCCATAAGCACATTTATACATTTGATGACATGATATGAAACATGGTGGAAAGGAGAATCCAAAGCTTTGAGAATCGTCCAATTCTAAGTTGTAGAAGTGGAGATATGAATTTTTGAAGTTATATGATGGGTTTGCACATGCGTGTCAAGGTCAACCTAAGGTGTTTTAGGCATGTGACAAGATGGAAACCCTTAAATATGAATTTTTAGAAGCCCTTCATTTGTGTATAAATAGAAGGTGAAGTGGTGTGATAAAGGCATCCATTTTTCAACACAAATACAAAAGAAGAGAGTTCAGATTTCTCTGCCCTAGCCACAACAAGAAAAGGACAAGACAATGAAGGAATGTGTTGGCTAATTTCAGGAGGAAAAAATGGTGTATTGAGGGCCACAACCATTATATTGAAGGCCAAAGGTGATGGGACTGTTTTAGGCCTTGTTGGAGGGTGGAAAGTTCTACTAAGAGGCTTTTACAGTCCTAGTGATAGACCTGTAGGATGCCAAAACTATTTTGGGAGAAACAGGTCTATGTGTTGGGCTTGTAACTTCCCTAAAGAAGCAGTGTGGAGGGAAGAATCCTATTGGAGGACAACCGAAACAAGGGGAAGTAGTTCTGGGTTAGTTTGAGGGCTATTAGGGACTATGGTTGGGTGCCCCAACCAGTCGAGAATTGCAACATCCAAGGTACTCTAAAACAATGATCTAGTGCACACATTTTGGAGTTCATCTTGTGGGTGTTGGGTCAAGGAAATGACCAAATTTGGATTATTTTATCTTGCATCCTGTGGGTGCCATTTGGAGGACCTTCCATAGTGGTGAAGAGTCCATCCTAGGAGAATAATCTATAGTGAATTATTGGGCATAACTGGTATGGTGGAGGGAAACATGTTGATAACCCAAAGTAGCCCTAGACAATCTATATTGAAGTGACGAAGAGGAGCTGAAGGTTGGGTGAAGTTAGGTGCCAAAGAGCAGCATCTTGATGGAAAAAGGTGACTGCTAGCTTGGCATTTTGGAACTCAGGAATTAGGCCTACCCATAGAGCCGATTGGATCAGCCCGTGAACACTCTATAGAAGTGACTTGCAACAGTGTTAGGTTTCAACCCTCCTAGATTCTCAATGTATTGTCCTTTGAAGGACTAAGGGGTAGCTAGTGAGCAGTATGGAAGCGAAGGACCGACATGACAAGATATGACATAGAAGCTGCAATGACATTTTTCATTGTATCTTGTATACCATAGATTGTTGCATTATTTAGATTTTGTTTAATATAAAGAAGATTGGGGTTATACATTATTGAACAATTTGTTAAAAACTGTGTATATTTGTGCATGTGTGATTTACTGCTTTATATTTTCCGTTGTGAAAAATAGTTTTGGTTTATATTCTTGGTTTGGTAGCGCAAATGGTATTAAGACCCTAACCTAGACCCAAGGTCATGGAAATTCAACATTGCAGGTGGAGGAAGAAGGAGAATTCTAGTCAGAACCACAATGTATTTTGCAGAGAAAGATGATCATGCTATGGAACCGAGAAATTGAGCAGGTTAAAGTGAAATGAAAGCACTTTGGGCTTGATGAAGCTACATGGGAGCTGAAATATCAGATGAGTGCTATGTATCCTTCTCTATTCGCTGGTTGAGAAAATTTTTTTGATATGTCTTTTGGTGTGATGTCTTGGTAGATGCATACATGTATATGGATGCAAATACCTGCATGATCTATGTTATAAAGCTCCAATAAGCGGTATGGGTGTCATGTCGTTATGTTTGTTATGTTGTTATGTTTGTCATGTTGGTTTACTTCTCAGCAGGTTGATCATTTTAGATACTACAACGAGCTAAGTTATAAAGCTCCATGAGAAGTATGTTTTGTTTTTAGTAGTCTTGTTGGTTGTAGGCGTCATTGAACACTAAGGGCGGTGTTCCCCCAAGGGGGAGGGTTCTGTAACAATCATGGTAAATATTCCATGTAAATAAAGTTAATAAAGGAGAAATAATAACCAAGGTCATGGGACATGTATTCCAAGTTGAATGTTAGGCAAAACATCCTAATGTGGGTGTTCACTTGGTTTATTATGTCTAAGGAAATTGGAAAAGGATCTAGAAAGGAAAACTGACATTTTTGGAAATTTATTTATGAAAATAATGGAAATTAGGATAAAATTAAGGTGAAAGGTCACAGGTTGCATGTGAGGAGGAAAATGAAGGAAAAATAATGGAAATTGAAGAAAATAGAGGCCTTTTTAATAAAAAAAAGCTTTTGAGGATCAATTGGTACCTTTTCTCAGTTCATTTTGGATCTCTCTCTCTCTCACATTCTTGGACACTTAGAGCATTCTTGGAGCACTCTAGATTTGGATCAAGGAAAGAAAATAATGAGAAAACAAGGTAAATGGAAGCAAATATCAAGAAATAAAGATCATGATTAAGCGACTACAATGAGATTAATGTTGGGTGTGAAGCCTGATTATCTTCTTGATTCAGAGGTCTTTGCTTTAGCCGGATGTATACCCGAGGAAGACTGTACACCCCTCAACACCGAGGGGAATTCCTCCCCCCTGAAGTTAAAAACACATGTAAAATTTCCTTGTAAAATTTAATTTCATAATTAATCTGGGTGTTCATAAGGCAGATGATCTGACAGTAGAAGTTATGTTTAATTCGAGGTTTTTTTCCCTATAAGGAAACCCATCGGTTTATATGAGGGAATTTTATTGCGGTTGTGTGTAATGTGTATTCTGAGCGAGAAAGAGAGAGGAGACTCCATGAGATAGATGAGTAAATTACAATGGATATAGTGTAGGTTGCATATCTTCATTTTGCTGGATATCTTCATTATTGGCTATTTCTCCGTGGATGTAGCCCAAATTAGGTGAACCACGTATATCTGTGTCTCTCTTGTTTTATATGTTTTTTGTGTTTGTGTTTCTGCATATTTAGTGTGTTCCATTGCTTCGTAATATGTAATTTTTTGACAACTGGTATCAGGTCAAAGGTCTATTTGGTTGATAAAATCGTAGGAAATAATGGTTCCTAGTTCGAGTGGGAGCAATGGCAGAAGATGGTAGGTTTAGGGTAGAGAAATTTAATGACCAAAACTACCAGCCATGGAAGATGCAAATGGAGGATTATTTCTATCAGAAAGATCTGTAACTACCATTGAGCAAAAAAACAAAGAAGCCGACGAGTATGACAGATGAAAAATGGGAGTTTCTCAACAAAAAGGCACTTGGAACAATATGATTGTGCCTGGCGACATCGATAGCCTTTAATATTTCAAAGGAAATTACAAAAAAAAGGCTTAATGATGGCGATTGAAAAACTATATGAGAAAGCCTCGACCTCAAATAAGGCATTTCTTGAGAAGCGTTTATTTAATATGAAGATGTCAAAAGGTGGATCTGTTGTTGATCATTTAAATGAATTTAATACAATTACCAGTCACTTAAGTTCTTTAGGGGTAAATTTTGATGATGAAGTTAGGGCTCTATTATTTCTGTGCTCATTTCCAGAAAGTTGGAATGATTTAGTTATGTCAATTAGTAACTCTATCTCTAGATCTAGTACTTTAAAGTTTGATGATGTTGTCGGTGCCATCCTTAGCAAGGAAATTGACAAAGAAGCTTTAGTGAGACATCAGGGAATGCTTTTACTGCAATGAATAGGGGAAGAAAAATGGAAAGAAGAAAGACTCCAGGATATCACAGTAAGTCAAGGAAAGTTAGATCCAATTCCAGATCGGGGATAGTGTGCTGGAAATGTGGGTAGAAAGGACACCTGAAGAAATACTGCAAGTCTCGAAAAGGAAAAGAAGGAGACACACAACAAGAAAATGATCATGAAGCGAATGTGACAGAAGATGTGTTACAAGATGCTTTAATTATTTCACTAGAAAATATTATTGTTGCCTGGGTGGTATATTCAGGGGCCTCATTCCATGCCACACCTGATAGGAAAAATTTTCATGACCATGTTCAAGGAGATTTTGGATAGGTTTGTTTGGGTGATGGAAAACCCTGTAAAATCATTGGAATGGGTAAATTTTTTATAAAAAATGGAATGGAAACTGATGGCTATTAAAGGAGGTAAAACATTTTCCAGATCTAAAGAAAAATATGATTTCAATAGGGCAGTTGGGTCATGAAGTTCACGTGACTAATTTTACAGATAAAACATGGAAGGTCACTAAAGGAGCCCAAGTAATAGAAAAAGGGAGAAAAGGTTGGTACATTGCATTTATGCAATGGTATTTCTAATTATGTTAATGTTTTAACCTCCACAAGAGCAAACACAACAATATGGCATCATAGTCTTGGGAAAATGAGTGATAAGGAGGTGATGATTCTTCACTCAAGAAATTTGTTTCTAGGTTTCAAGCATGTTGATTTGGATTTCTATGAGAATTGTGCTTATGGAAAACAAAAGAGAGTCATATTTCTTAGAGTTGGGAAAGAAAATAAGAGAGAAAAATTAGAGCTTGTGCATACAAATATATGGGGACTTGATAAGGTATCATATCTCGGTGGCTCTCATTATTATGTTACTTTTATTGATGATGAAACAAGGAAAACCTAGATTTATTGCATTCAAAATAAATCTGATGTATTCAATATTTTCAAGAAATGGAAAGCTTTGGTTGAGAATGAGACAGGAAAGAAGTTGAAGTGTCTCAAATCAGAAAATGTAGGTGAATATTGCAACAAATAATTTGATAAGTATTGTTCAGTGCATGGAATTCACAGAGAGAAGACAGTTCCAGGAACACCACATGAAAATGGTGTGTCAAAAAGGATGAATAAGACAATCATGGAGCATGCAAGGTCATCATATTGCATGCAAGATTTCCTTTACAATTTTGGGCAGATGTTGTATATATAATATACATACAACCTTCAAATTCCTTGGATGGTGATATTCCAAAGGAGACATGGACAAGTAAAAAATTAAACTACTCATTTTTAAATATTTTCAGTTGTGAAGCCTTTGTCCATATTAATAAAGAAAAAAGAACAAATATTGAGGAAAAATCAAAGAAATGTACCTTTATTGGATATGGTGTTAATGATTTTTATTATCGCTTATATGATTATTAAAATCATGAAATAATTAGGAGTAGATATGTCATATTCAATGAAAAAGTCTTGTATAAGGTTCATCTGCAGGAAAAGAGACATGTAAAAGGAAACATAGAATACATAGTGCTTGATGAGAACACAGAAAAAGTAAATGTGCTTGAAAATCGTAATGATCAACATCCACAACAAAAACATCAACCACAACAAAAACATACACCCCAAACACCTGAAAGTGGTGTTAGAAGATCTACCAGGATAAATATACCCCTTGAACGATACTCTCCTTCATTATATTATGTATTGTTGACTGATTTTTGTGAACCAGAATGTTATGAAGAACTAATGTAGGTAGAAATAAGGAAGAAGTGGGAGCTATCCATGAAAGAAGATATGGACTCCTTGGTACATAACCAAAATTGGGACTTAGTTAGGTTACCTGTAGGTAAAGCAACATTTCATATTAAATTGGTTTATAGGTTGAAGGAAGAAGATGGGGGTAGAAAGAGGTACAAGGCCAAACTTGTTGTGAAGGGGTTTGCACAGAATAAAGGTATAGAATTTGATGAATATTTTCTCTTGTTGTTAAAATGAATTCAATCAAAACTATTTTAAGTCTAGTAGCAACAAAATATTTTCATCTTGAGAAATTAGATGTAAAGACAACCATTCTCCATGGGGATTTGGAGGAAGAGATCTATATACATCAGCCACAAGGATATGAGGTGTTGGGCCTTGAAATTTTCATTTGCTTCTATTACATTTTCACTTATATTTCCATATTATCACCTTCACTCCACCTCCATTTCATTACATTTACCTTACCATTACCACTATTGGGTTACATTTATGTTTTTCCAAACTTTATTAATTCCTAGTATTTTTAAGTGAATTTGTGGTTAAAAATTAGAAAATAAAATGCACATACTTATACCTAACAAGTGGAATGAATTTGTTGCCATGTGTAGGTCGAAAAGAAGCTTCCAGAAGACCCTTACGTGGCCTCCTAAGGCCAAATTCGAATTTGGATGGAGAAGATCATGGGATCATAAGGATATGTGTCTCAATTCCTATTTTTATTATAACTCTAAGAAGACATGTGCCTTATCACTTCCTATTTGGATTGTAACTCTATAGATATAGGGAGAGATTCATGGACTCTCATTAATGAGATAGCTTCTCATCTTTTGTATAAATAGGGGAAGCTTTCTCGTATCAAATCATGTGTAAAATTGTAATTATGCTCAAGCTTTGAATACAAAAATAGATTGTGGCACCTTACTCATGAATGTTCCTTCATTTTGACTTGGTTTTTCTTACATATGGAACATCTCGATTTACCATCTCTCATACTTTTAGATCCACAGCCTAAAATGTGCGAGATTTACTTGCTTTTATAGATTAAAGTTTATGTGTGTTCTTAGTATTAGTTTTAGAATAACTGTGTAATCATTGTTCTTCTGAAACATTTTGTGAGGATAGATCTTTCTATTTTCAAATTGAACTAAGTTTGAAGCAATAAGAATTCACAGTTATATAGTTTATTTTACTATTTTGTCATTTGCTTTCCTAGATTAGAAATATCAATTAATTTATCAATTGATGTTCTTAAAGGTCATTTCAAGATTATGATTCTAAACTAAATGATTGAATGTCTGATTCATACAGCTATTGAGTCTTTCCTTTGCACATTTTACTTGCTTTCTAGGAACTTAGAAACTAAGGTATAATTGATTTCTTACACAAAATATCAAGAGGTTAGTGACTTCATATTGAATGTTGGAGTAAATCAAAACATATATTAGTTAACTTTACATGATTTTTACATTTTCTTTAGATCCTCATTTAATTGCATCACTAATGTTACTAAAGGTCATTCCAAGAAGTTGATTTTATCATATGTCTAGACTGAATGGTTGAATATTTAATTCATGCAATTATTGAGTTTTTCGCTTTGCATGCTTTAATTGCTTTCCTAGATTTAAAGACTAAAGTATAATCGGTTTCTTGTACATTATCTAGAGAGGGTGATTCTATCATACTCCCATATTGGATGCTAGAGTGATTGAACGTACCTTAGTTGTTTTCTTTTACATGTTTTGAAATGCTTTCTTAGATTTAAATTTCAATTCCTACAAGTGTGATTGCACACGCTATATTTTCTTTTAAATTTTCTTTCTTTATTTTCATTACATGATTTCATCGGTTAGTTTAATTTCATTTTCATTATTTGATTTCATATATTAGAGTAATTGGTTTTCGTTATTTTTTATTTATACTGATCTAAACTGAAAGATAATTTCTATAACATACAGTGCACGCATGCTTCACAAGCTTACGAAACCCCCAGGTTGACAAATTAAATGATAGGAAATCACTTTGCCCCAACATGAGGTCAAAGGGAATTAGGAGAAATTAGTGTGCAAGTTGAAAAAAATCTTGTATGGCCTAAAAAAGGCTCCAAGCCAGTGGTATCTAAAATTTGACAAGTTTATGTCTGAACAAGGTTATACTAGATGTCACTCTAATCATTGTGTTTATCTCAAAAGGAAAAATGATGGAAACTACATTATATTGTTATTGTTTGTAGATGACATGCTTTTTGCATGATTTAACATGCAGGAAATAAATGTACTCAAAGGAAAATTGAAAAATTCATTTGCAATGAAGGATTTGGGTGCTACAAAACAAATCATTGGTATGAGAATAACTAGAGACATGAAAGATAAAAAATTAGCATTGTCTTAGAGTGAGTACATATAAAAGGTGTTCGAAATATTTAATATGCAAAATGAAAAACTAGTTACTACACATTTGGCTAGCCATTTCAAGCTAAATAAGGAGATGTGTCCCAAGAATCAGGAAGATATGGATCATATGTCTAAAGTTCCATATGCATCAATAGTTGGAAGCTTAATGTATGCAATGGTATACAAAAGGACTGATATTTCGCATGCAATGGGAGTTGTAAGAAAGTAGTTGAAAAATACAAGAAAAGAAAATTGGATGGATGTGAAATGGATTCTCAGGTATTTGAGAGGTACCAAAAATCAAGAATTATGATTTGGTGGTTCAAACATTGCTCTAGAGGGATATGTTGGTGAAAATATGGAAGGTGATAGAGATTACATGAGGATAACTACAAGGTATGTATTTACTGTAGGTGGAAAAATTGTTAGTTGGGTTTAAAAAATGCAAAGTGTTGTTGCACTTTCAACAATGAAAGCATAGTATGATGTTGCTACAAAGGCTAGTAAAGATATGATTTGGTTGCAAAGGTTTATGGATGAATTGGGTACAAAGCAGGAGATGGGAAGATTATACATTTACAACCAAAGTTCCATTCATCTTGAAAATAACTTAGTATTTCATTCCAAGATTAAACATATACAACCCAAGTACCATTTCATATGGTCAGTGTTGGAAGATGGACAATTGAAGCTGAAAAAATACACACTAGGAAAAATCTTGCAGATATGTTAACAAAATTTTTAACGAGAGATAAATTGAGATTATGCTTAGTTTCAATTGGTATTCAAGTATGATGATGAATATGAGAAACATCCAGGTCCAAAGTGGAGCCATTTTCCAACAAATGAAGCAATGGTGGAGTTGCTACAATTAGTCTCCAAGTGGGATATCACTGGGTGTGGAGCATGATTATCTTCCTGATTCAAAGGTCTTTGTTTCAGCCAGATGTATACCCCAGGAATACTATACACCCCTCCACGTGGGGGTGGGGGTGAAAGGGGGAATTTCCCCCCCTGTGGGGGTTCAGGGGAAGCTCCCCCGAAGCTAAAACTAGATGTAAAATTTCCTTGTAAAATATTGTAATTTCATAGTCATTAAATGCTGTTCATTAGAGAGATGATCTGAAGGTAGAAGTTATGTTTAATTTAGGGTTTTTTTCACTAGAAGGAAACCCCTTGGTTTATATGGGAGAATTTTCTTGAGACTGTGTATTATGTGTATTCTGAGTGAGAAAGAGAGAGGAGACTATGGGATAGAGACAATGAAATTACACCGGATCTGTTGTAGGTTGTATCTCTTTGTTTTGCTGGATAATATAATGAAGGACTGGATGTTTCTCCATGGACATAGCGCAAATTGGGTGAACCACATATACCTTTGTCTCTCTTGTTTTATATGTTTTATGTGTTTGTGTTTGTTGTGTAACCAGCTCCAAAAATAGAAGAAAAGAGATATCAACACCTTAGAAATAAGCCACTTCAAGGGGGAAACCTCCAATAAATTACATAAATGAACAATTCTTGGATGATACAATTTACAAAACCTCCTTTCTATATATAGGAGTCCATGGGGCCATAATGTAATCCTAGTGGGCCACAATGTAATCCTAGCCGACCTAACAATAATAATTTAAGGGCACAATAATAACAAAATGAGGGTTACAAGGGTACAATAATAACAATAAGGGGGTTACACTAACAATAATAAGGGACTATACTAGTGATATAGGGGCCTAACATGCCCCTCTCCTTCAAAAAAGTGTTGTCCTCAACGCTTGAGTAGCTCCGGGTGCTTCTGTATAAAATTCTCATCCTCCCATGTAGAATCTTCAGTGGGTAAGTTCTTCCACTGGATGAGATACTCTGAAATTGATCGATTCCGTAGCTGTCGAGTTCTTGTTTCCATGACCGCTTCAGGTTCCAATATGATTTTTCCTTCCTCATCAAGTTCTAGCAATATTGTTTCAACTGGAAGATTTTCACCTATAACCTTCTTTAAGCATGAAACATGGAAAACTGGATGCACTCGCAAAGAAGCAAGAAGCTCCAATTTGTATGCCATAGTACCAATATTTTGCAACACCTTGTAAGGACCATAGTACTTTGGCGATAATTTATTATCCTTCTTAGCTTGCTTGAGGGACATTTGTTTGTATGGTTGTAGCCGTAAAATACCCAATCTCCTACATCAAAAATTCTCTTGCTGCGATGTTGATCTGCCTGTTGTTTCATTCGATTTTGTGCCAAATTCAGGTTATCCTTTAAGAGTTGGAGAACTTCTTGCTGATGCTCGATGTGATCTTCCACTGCTTGAACCTTCGAATTTTCCCTTAAAGATGATGTGATGGATCGTGGATGATATCCATAAAGTGCCATAAATGGGGTCATTTTTGCTGCAGTATGGAAGGAAGTGTTATACCACCATTCAGCGAGAGGTAACCACTTGACCCATTGTGTTTGTTTATTAGATACAAGACAACGAAGATATCCTTCCAAAAATTTATTTACTATCTAAGTTTGACCATCAGATTGAGGATGATAAGATGAGCTATGAGCTAATTGAGTACCCAAACAAGAAATTAACTCTGTCCAAAAATTTCCAGTAAAAATGGGATCTTTGTCGCTCACAATAACCCTTGGGCTTCCATGTAGCTTTTGAATTCTGTCCATAAATGTAGTAGCAACTCTACTTGCTTTAAATGGATGAGATAATGCACAAAGTGTGCATACTTGTTAAGTCTATCAACTACCACCATGATGACACTCTTTCCTTTGGACTTAGGTAAACCTATGATAAAATCCATTGAAATCTCCTCCCAACGTTGACTTGGAATGGATAAAGGTTGTAGAAGTCCCAGGGTCTTAATTGTCTCAACTTTATTCTGCTGGCAAACCAAACATTTCGCCACAAACTTTTGAATATCAGATTTAAGGCCATCCCAAAAAAATTCTTTCTTCACCCTGTGGTAAGTTTTTAAAAATCCTGAGTGTCCTCCTAAAGGAGAAGTGTGCAATTCCAGAAGAATCTTTTGTTTTAGTTGGGAATTTTTACAAAGATATAAGCGATCTTTGTACCATAAGGAATTATTTTTCCAACTAAATGTATCAGATGTACTAGGATCTTGCTGCAACTTTTGAATGAGTGTCCATACATCTTTGTCCTTCTTCCATTCATTTCTTGCTTTGGTTATCCAATCTGGTTGGATAATAGAAATGGCACAAAGCAATGCTTCCACCTCTTCATTCTTTCTTGAGAGTGCATCTGCAACAACATTAAGCTTTCCTTTTTGTAGATTATTTCAAAGTCATAACCCAACATCTTTGTGACCCATTTTTGCTGCTCTTCTGATGATAGTCTTTGTTCCAAAAAGTGTTTAAGACTATCATGATCAGTTTTTACCTTGAAGTCTCTTCCCATTAGGTAAGTTCGCCATTTCTTTAGTGCATGTAGTATTGCTAACATTTCCTTCTCATAAATAGGTTTCTGTAAATACTTTCCCTTGATTGGACGACTTTCAAAAGCAATGGGTCTTCCTTCCTGCATTAAAACTGCACCAATTCCATTTCCTGAGGCATCACATTCCACAATAAAGGTTTTGTGAAGTCTGGCGTAGCTAAGACCGGTGCTAGGCACATTGCCTCTTTAAGATGTTCAAAGGCCTTAGTTGCTTCAGGAGTCCATGAAAATGCATCTTTCTTCAATAATGTTGTTATAGGTGCCGCTATTCTCCCATAATTCTTAACAAACTTGCGATAATACCCTGTTAACCCGAGAAATCCTCGCAACTGCTTTATGGTTGTGGGAACTTTCCATTCCTTAATGGCTTTAATTTTGTTAGGGTCTACTTTAACACCCACGTGAGATACAATATGACCCAGATATTCCACCTCTTGTACTCCAAAGAAACATTTGGATGTTTTTGCATATAATTGTTTCTCCTGCAATAGTTTGAGCACCCTATCAACATGTTCACCATGATCCTTCCAAGACCTGCTATAGATTAGTATATCATCAAAAAATACTAGCACAAATTTTCTAAGGAAGGGTTTGAAAATGTAATTCATCAACCCTTGAAATGTAGAAGGTGCATTGGTAAGTCCAAAAGGCATGACCAAAAATTCATAATGACCCTCATGAGTTCGAAATGCTGTTTTTGGAATATCTTCAGTCTTCATTCTAATTTGATGATATCCTGAACGAAGATCCAACCTGGTAAAATAAATTGCTCCATGTAATTCATCCAATAATTCATCAATCACAGGAATGGGAAATTTGTCTTTAATGGTGAGCTTATTGAGCTCCCTATAATCCGGACACATTCACCATGATCCATCCTTCTTGTGTACCAATACTACAGGAGTAGAGAAAGAACTTTGACTAGGTTGAATTATACATGCCTCTAACATTTCTGCAATCATACGTTCAATTTCGCTCTTTTGGAAGTAAGGATATCTATAAGGCCTGATGTTTGGAGGAACACTTCCTAGAATCAAATGAATAGCATGATCATGATCATCAATAGGTGGGAGTCCTTTGGGAGTTTCAAACACCTTGGAATGATTGTCCAAGACTTGTTGGAGATCTGCAGAAATAGATGATTTTGATGTCGGAACTTCTAGTGAGCATAATTGTGCAATTACGCCTCGTTGTTCTTTCTTTAGAAGCTTTGTCATAACATTAGAGCTTATTATCCTTCCTGGCTTCCCTTCAATACCCCGTAATTCGACTTCCTTTCCTTCTGAAAAAAATTTCAAGAAAAGTTCTTGAAAATTAAAAGCTACCGTCCTCAAAGATTGTAACCATTGTACTCCTAGTACAACATCAGCACCTCCCATAGGAATGGAAAGCATTGGACTAGTCAATACATATTCCCCCATGGTTAGCTTGATATTATGTCATTTTCCAGAGCAATTTATAGTTCCTCCATTTGCAACCATCACTTGACATTCTGGTGCTGGGTATAGGAAACAATTTAATTCCTTGGCTACCTTACAATGAATAAAATTATGGGTGCTACCTGAATCAATCAACACTATTACCTTTTTCTTCTTGATATGTCCTTCTATCTTGAGAGTTTGAGGAGTGGTTATTCTTGCCAGTGCATTACACGATATGGTCGGATTCATTTCTTCCTCTTCTAGGGTTGGTTCCTGGTGTATATCCTCTTCTTGTTCATTTTCTTCTTACTCTTCACAATCTATGTAAAATAATTTCTTCTCAGCACACTTATGACCTTTAGTGTATTTGCTATCACAACTGTAGCAAATCACTTTTGCTCTTTTTTCTTCCAATTGTTGTGGTGTCAACCTTGTAGGTTGTGGAAATTTAGGCATAGCAACACTTCCTTCTTTATAGAATTTAGTGGTAGGCTTCCTTGTCGCCATTATTTTACATTCAACTTTTCTTGCCAACCTGAATGTCTTCTCTAATGAATCCGGTTCCAAAACACGAACTTCATGTTGGGTGTTATCCTTTAAAGTGCCTATGAAGAGATCAATCCTGTGTTCCTCTGGAATATCAGTTACCCTTATATTCAATTTTTGGAAGTCCTCAATGTGCTGCCCCACTAAACCCTTTTGTTTGAGATTTATCAATTGGCTAAAGAAGGTGTTGCTCTTTGTATCCTCATAATATGCTATCATTTCCTCCGTAAAAATTGACCAAGTGACAATTTTTTTACGGGAGCAAAGCCATCGATACCATACAAATGTATTTTGTTCTAAATGTAATGTTGCAATGTGTACCTTTTGTGTGTTTTGCACGTTATGGAGATCAAAATATTGCTCCATCTGTAGTATCCATGTTACACTATCCTTTCCGTCAAACTTCCTCATATCCATTTTTGGAATATGGTGGTTCTTCCCACCGAAATTAGAGTTTATGAAATCACGATTGAAATTTATTTTGTTCTCATCATGAGTTTCTTCTACTATCTTTTCACCATTAGGGAACATTTCTTGTATCAACTTTGTCAAACCTTCGATGTCTGCTTTTAGATCATTCTTCATGTTTTCCATGTTGTCTTTCATGTCATCCATCTTAGCTTCCATGCCAGCTTACATGCCATCCATCTTAGCTTCCACGCCTTTCTTTAAACTGTCCATCTTCGCTTCCACGCCTTTCTTCAAAACTTCCATTTCATTTTTTGTTGCTCTTTGCGAGAGTGAAATTTGTTGCACTTGCTCTTGTAATTTTGATAGATCATGTTGCAATTCTTCATCTTCATGAGTCATAGTAGAGCCTTCTGAAGGCTTAATGGGTATTGAATTATTTTTACGAGGCATATTTTAGAACCAAATACTGATATCTATTCTACAACATGCCCTTGGAATCAATTCAAATTGATTCTTCAAACAAGACTTATGCAATTTGCAACAAAAATACACACCTTTTTCTTGCTTTTGAGGAGCTCGATATTGAAATTGGGTTATCTCTGTAATTTCAGCACTTCAATATTTGAATTTAGGAACTGACGTATCCCTCTGAATTATATTTCGAATGCCATAGGTCTGACCTGATTTGGATTCTCCAAGACAAAGTTGTGTCCAATCTCCCACAATGACCTAATTATGGACTGGTTCAGTACAACGAACTTGTACGACTTGCCACGTGTCACTGTTTCGTCCTTCGGCTCTAAAATTGATAGCCAAGAAACTAAAGTCCGTGTACTAGTGACCAATTTTTACGGCACTCCAATCTGATGCTCAGAGAGAGAGTTATGAAACTTTTCCCACGATCACCTCTTTGAGATGAAATTCAGGAGCCTGAAAAAGCACTACCTTCCACAGATCATATCTCCAAATATATTGCGAACCAAGATCTGAAAATTTTTTGACGGTGTTCCTCAGGATTTCGGCTTCGTACCCTATGAATTTCAGCTTCTGAGACTTTGTAGAAACAAAATTATAGCGCAAATGCCACGATGACCTGTTTAGGAGCCTGAAAAAAGACCTAAATTCCACAGATCATATCTCCGAAAATATTGCGAACCAAGTTCTGCAATTTTTAGACGATCTTCCTCAAGATTTCGGCTTCGCACCCTAAAAATTTCATATTTTGAAACTTCATAGAAAAAAAGTTATAGCGAAAATGCCACGATGACCTGTTTGGAGCAGTGAAACCCTAGAATCCAAAGCTCTGATACCAAATGTTGTGTAACCAACTCCAAAAATAGAAGAAAAGAGATATCAACGCCTTAGACATAAGCCACTTTGAGGGGGCAACCTCCAATAAATTACATAAATGAACAATTCTTGGATGATACAATTTACAAAACCTCATTTCTATATATAGGAGTCCATGTGGCCATAATGTAATCCTAGTGGGCCACAATGTAAATCCTAGCCGACCTAACAATAATAATTTAGGGGCACAATAATAAAAAAATGGGGGTTACAAGGGTACAATAATAACAATAAGGGGGTTACACTAATAACAATAAGGGACTATACTAGTAATATAGGGACCTAACAGTGTTTCCACATATTTTATGTGTTCCATTTCTCTGTAATATATAATTTTCTAACAATTAATTTCAATTATCAATTTTCATGTGTGATTTCCTTCAATAGATTTTGCATGTTTGGTACATGCATGTGTATATTTGGTTCTCTTGCTATCATTGGCATGGGTTTTTCCAGGTGTGATAGTGATTTTTAGCCTTGCCTTTCCATTTTTGGATAACCATGGTGTGGTGGTTTCTCTTATATTTGGTTGAGATGGATTTCCGGATGGTTTCCAAACTAATTGAGGTGGTCTCTGAAATAAATAACATAAGGTATAGGAATCCTGGACCACATAAGGTGTGATTGTGGTAAAGCCAAAATTTGTGTACCTAGGTAGGCCTAGAAATCCTCGACTGGTGAATCGCAGCATATACAGTAAATCCTGGAGGGTGGAGTCTCAATTAGGCCTAGGAATCCTCGACCGGTGAATGGAGGGATAAATGGTAAATCCTAGAGGTGTATGCCCTCAATCAGGCATAGGAATCCTCGATCGGTGAATTGCAAGATATACAGTAAATCCTAGAGGGTGGAGTCTCAATTGGGCCTAGTAATCCTCGACCCATGAATGGTGGGATATACCGTAAATCCTAGAGACTAGAAGGCAGGAAAGTTCCTCACGATGTAGGTGGAGGAATCTGGTGGCATCCGTGCTTGTTTAGGGCCTAGTGATTTGGTGGATATTGTGGTAACTTCCCAAGGAAACATAGATTGGTTCAGTTTTGAGTTCCACATTAATACTTGGAATATGGAACAAGGGTTATTGGGTGTAAGAAAGATTTGGTTCAACTCAATCTATGGTCGAGTGGTTTGTGGAAGTCCCAGATCAGGTTGGATTGTGCATTCATTAATATGATCTTCTTCTCCTTGTTATTTCATGTGTAAATGTATTGGTTCATATGTGGTTTTTATGGTTGTTATATCCTTGTTATTTCTATTGGTTATAGGATGGTTATGAACATGTTTTATGATAGACTTGATGTATGATTCTCATCATGTTTTTATTAGTAAATGAATGTACAATGAATATATGACTTAATATATGATTTTGCAAATATTGTGATAAGGAAACAATGTTTCTTTACAAATGTTAGATAAGTATGAGATACTTATGCTTATATATGTTGTTATGACCTGTAGATTACATAATTGTGACATGTTTGACGAAATTCCTATCATGGCTAGTAGGGGTCAGATCAAGTACTTGTACCAGTGATTGCATTAGTAGCTTTGTTCCATTGTTATTATTTATTTGTGAAGGTTTCATGAAGTTATGGGTAGTGGCTTCAGTCCTGGCCCTGAAAATATGGCTCAGAATCCGAGGTCACTGGCACATAAATGTATGAAAAATTCCACAGACGTTGGAATGCATTTCTTTGGGAGTGATTAGAAGGCCTCAGTCACATGCATGGCTTGTCATGGAAATGGATGAGGGTCCAAATCAGTGAAATTTCAAGTTGTTTCAAGGGTTGGCCTCCTGGAAGGGTTGGTTGGCTCCTGAAGGTTCTGTAGCATGTGTGGAAGGTCGGATTGGTTTTTTTTACATTGATTCCACTTTTTTAACTATACATGGGGAGTTAAATCACATCATAGTAGCATATTTTCACATGTTTACCCTAGTGGACTGGTTAGCTTAGGTAATATGGGAGGAGGTTGTTACAAGATAGTTGCAACCTAGAGACAAATTTGATTCAATATTTTGGATGCTTCTTAGTTGCATTTGTTGTAGTGAGAGGGAGTTTTATTTGTGTTACAATAAATTTCTTAGGAGGAGCAAGATTGGGGTTGTGAAAAACCCTTTTCTTGTTAAGAGGGAGTGTTAAAATTGTAGCAAGAAAAGGCTTCATTTGACTTGTGCCTTAGTCAAATTGATAAATTCGTTTTTCCACATTAACATGATAACTTGGATTGCATTTAGCTGGAGTAACGTGGCTTGTCTCCTAGTTAAATCAGTAAATTCGAGTTTGTAGGCTAAAAGTAGAGTTGTGCTTGGGTTAGTGCTAAAATATAACAATCTCGTGGAGTTATTATTAGATAAACTCAGTTAACTTAGCTCTAGTCTTTAGTAGAGTCAATAGGAGTTCAATTGAGTAGTAGTAACTAGTGTTAACTCATTGATCTCTCAGTTAACTGATCAATTTACTAAAAAGTATCCCTATTCATGCATGGAATTTTAATTTCCTAGTTGAGGTGGAGAAAAAGGCACATTGTAATTATCAATTTTATACTAGTTGAGTGTACAAGTTTTGCATTGGAGAAGGTGATCAATTCCTCTTGGATTTGCACAAGGAAATATGGAATTATCCTATATTTTAGGAGCTAATTTCATCAAGGATTGCACAAGGAAATAAGAGGAAGGTTGAGGCCTATTTTGGCTAACTGTTGGATAGAGTAGGCCAGAGAGTAGGAGATCAATATTGCAATGCAATTCGAGCTTCAAGTATTGAAGTTCCCATTGTAATAGATCTGTATTCTCATATGATTTAATACAAAAAAGAGGATATTTTTTTCCCAATTGGATTCCCTAGTAAAAATATTGTGTTCATTGTGATCTAATGATTGCTTATGATTTCATGTGTTTCTATTGTATGTTTTCCCTTCTGCAGATTGAGTAGAAGAAATTTGTCTCTATTGTTTTCGATCTGAATTCATTAGCAGGTGAAAATTTATATCTTTTTCTACACTCCATTCTAAAAAGAATTGCACAAAATATCAAAAGTCAAGATGCATGTATTCTAATGTGGTTGAGGAACTTTCCAAGTTTCACATTACTCGTCCATTTCTTTAAGTGGTAAAAATATCTTAACAAAGATAAATTCTACTCAAAACTTTGGAGGAGACAAGTCCCTATTCATGTTCTCATTTTGATGGTTGCATGTTATTACATGTGTTTTCCTTTTTGCAGATTGAGTAGAAGAAATTTGTGTCTATTGTTTTCAGTTTGAATTCATTAGTAGTTGTAATTTTTTTTCCATTTCTACAAAAGGTGTGAGACATTGATGTCAAAGAAAAAGATGGGTGCAAGCAGATTGACCAAAGAGCAGATACTTTGAAACCATTTTTGATATAGAATACCATTTCAATAGCTATTAGTACTCTGATGGATAGAGCTCAGAAAGATATTTCCAATGGTATATGGTAGTCTACAAATGGCCTCCTGGATCGAAAGATATGGAAATTCAAGGTAGCAAGACCAAAGGCCCAAGTTGCAAAGTTAGACTTGGTGTTTTGAAAATATGGTGGAAATTTTGGTGTTTAGCCAAATATGGCGAAGCAAAGCGACCGTTAAAAAATGGGCAACTTTGTTGGTGGATGTGCGCCACTCATCCCCTCTAACCCATCAGATAAATTGTGTGTTCCTATGTGTGCTTAAGGGCTAATAACAAGAGGGGGGTCACATTGGTTGTATTGCAAAACCACAGATCAAAAGATCAACGATCCTTATTAATAGTGGACTCCTCCCCCTTTTACTACCAAACTAGAAAAGGGGGGCCCAAGAAAAACCATGGTAATAAATGGTGATGCAGCAAGGCTCGCGCAGTGGAAACATGGTCGAATAGGTGGAAAGAAGAATGAGCAGTGATTGGTGCAGAGAGGAGCCTACATACATATCACCCTCGAAGGTCTGACCCAAGAAGACCAAAAGGAAGTGGAGGTTTAAACATCCAGGTACAGGGAGCTGGGATGACATGGCCAAATGACTAAGAAGCGAAATAAGCGGTAATTGGCATAAGCACACAACGATGGAGGTCCCTAAATCCTCAATACCCCAAAATATTCAAAGGGATATAGACCCAGGGTAACAGAGATATTCCTATTGGATGCAACCAAAATTCCTGTCAGACCAAAATATTTGTTAAATAAAATCAACATAAAACCAAGGCTCATGACCCTTATTTCGCTGTACATGTTAATAGCGTGGACCTATCCAAATATGACACAAGGCGTGATTTTATTGGCTGCCAGAGGTGGCGTGCAGACACAGTGGCATGATGATGTCAGCATGACATGGAACTAATGAGGGTGTGACACATGGCATGAAAATTTGGAATTTTTAGGTACCCAAGTGGGTCAAAAATGAGTGACACATGGCATCCTTATAGAGGTGGCATACAAGCTAGAAGACACGTAATCCCAAAGGAATGGAAAGAGTTCCAAGTCACAATGGATTACATGTGGCTAAGACACATTAGCCCAACAACTTAGTGATTAGTCCATGTGTGCTGCATAATTCCCACAAGGACATGTCACCATGGACCTCGGAAGGCCAGGGACCCAGGAAGTTTTCAAGTGATTTGCATGAGTTAATTTTTAGTTAACGATGCATCAAGACATGGTGGAGTACAAGGTGGCAGACAGATAAAATGATAGATATCTCGAAAGGGCACAAATGGCATGGAGAAGCGGCCCCACATGACACACAATCTTGGATGATTTACTTCGAAATAATACAAATACACATCATTTATTCTAGTTGGGGATAAATAGTTGGGGGCTAAAGGATTGCACTAGGACCTGGTTTTGTTTGTGCTTGGTGACCATTGGTGCAGAAGGTTGAATAAGCAGTTGGCTAAGCCCTCGGGGCTATAGTGCAAAATACCTAGCAAAGGCTCTATGTGGTAGTGCTTGGGCCCAAAAATCATTCCATAGTCATGATTAAAGCTCTTTTGGGCTATAAAAAATTTCTTTGGGCATAATTTCAAACATAAAAGGGTCAACAACTTATTTGGAGAAATGGTGTTTTGTGCCATATTTGGTGAATTTCACCATAATCAGCAGAGAGCTAAACTTAGAAATCGTGACATGAATGATTTGGTAGCGTATTTGGTTGGAAGGACATATTTAGAAGATTATTTGGTAGCTTTTCCAATTTTAGCACTTAGCTAAAGTTGGAACTGCAGATAGAAGTCTATTTTTCCAGAATAGAAAATTTGGGTAGTTTGGACTAGTTTTTCCTACAGGGACAAAAGATCGGAGTTTGAAGACTAATTGAACACATCTAAAATAATTTAAATAATTTGGACATAAGAACATATAAGGTTTTATTCATGGAAAAGAGTTGAAGTTAACTAAAGTTCTAAAAACTAAAAACATCAGTCTTAATTCTTTATAAGTAGAATCAAACAACCAATTTGGTGGTTGTTGGTGCAATGAGATGCAATGTTAGTATGGATCATGGGTGAATCAGAGGTTAGATTTAGAATATAAAAGGTGTTTTATAGATTCAAAGAATGCATTGGCGATATTGATGATATTGTTTTTAATGGTTTTTTGGTGTATGCAACAAATGTCAAAAATCAATGAATAATATTTGTTGAAGTGTCATTATGGCGGATGAGATGTTGAGAGAGGTGATTTGAGGTGGTTGAGGCATGCATATATCAATGTGGTGGTTTGGAATAATAAAAAAGGGTTTATCTATGCAAGGAAGGCATTGAGGTATAACAGTAAGGAAAATTTTGGTTGAAGCAAGAAAATCTTGTTGCTATGGGTTTGAAAATTAATGAAAGATAGATCAACATGGCTAGCAAGTGTTGGCTTTCATCTTAGGGGTTGTAGCTCCTTCTAGTAGTGGTTGGTAAAAATTCAGGGGTTGAAACTCCTTCCAGTAGTGGTTGGTAAACATTTAGGGGTCATAGCTCCTTTTAGCAAAAGCTGATAAAACCAGGGGTAGTAGCCTCTTTTAGTAGCAACTGATAAATTGGCGAGTATGAGCTTCATTTCAATGGTAGATGATAAAACTAGGGGTAGTATCTCCTTTCAGTGGTAGTTGATAAGTTGGGGAGTGGTAACTTCCTGAAGGTGGAAAATTGAGAAACCTACAAGCAGAAGCTTACAGGGAAGTGATGTAAAAGCTAATTGTAGCTTGCCTTGGATGAATGAATGAAGAAGAAGATGTGTGTCTTTACATGTTTCATATGTGTGTGATGATGATTATGTTGATATGTCCTTCATATATTAATTATTTGTCTTACATGAATGGTTGTCAAGTAGATTGAACAATTTAATTTGGAAATAGTTGTATAATTTGGTTACACTACTGATTCACCCCCCTCCTCTTAGTAGTTTCATGGATTCTAACACTTTCTCTTATATTTTAAAATTAACGTTATATTTCAAAATAAATTCTAAAGAAAACTTATATTAAAAGACAAAAATATACCTAAAAATTATCTCAAAAAAAAATTACACATAAAAGTTTGAAAACATATATAACAAAATACAAAGAAACATAATAATAAAATAAACAAATGTGATACACTGAAACTTGATAAATAGTAGAAACCTAGATATCAAATTTATTCAAATAATGTGAATACAAGTGGTGGGATTATCCACAAGGTTTTGAGTTGGTGACCATCACACAAGGAGTGCCTTAATAGTGCACCCATTCACCAATTGTTTTATGCCCCATGGGTTACAAAATGTGAAATTAATTGAAATAATGTAATCATATAAGAAAATGTTGAAAAGTATCTAAAAATTTTCTAAGAATAATTTGATAATATAGAAGATCATTTTTTCTTAAGTTAAACTCATTACTATGCAGATATGATAATGTCTTTAATACATTTTACTGAGTTGTGATGCCCACTTGAAGAGTAAATAAATTGCATCATGAAATGACCATTATGGCAAGGCTCATCAATAAGTTATGAATAAATTTGAGCACCCCTAGACTAGAGCATGTAATTTTGGTATATAGAAGTGTTTCCAACATATTAAAGGTGGTTCAAAAGTTTTGGATGAAAATGATTACATTTTAGGAGAATTAATTTATCCCTCAAACCTATTGTTGGCGATCTATAATATTTGTATTTGTTTTTTTCTTTTTTTTTCGTAATATAAGAAAATATACATAGAAAAAAAAAATTGGTTGTTCATATACCACTTCGGAAACCAAACTAGTAGTATAAGTTCCAAATTTTCCTTTTAAAACTTTTATGGATAATCATAATGTATTTAAAACTATAAACTAACAAAAATATAAATGTACAAACATAAACATGACAATTCCATGAGTTATGCTTCTATTCAGATGATAGGTTCACTTGATCATATTTCAAGATGAGGATCCGCCTAGAAAGGTGGTTGTTGTTCACTTTCATTTTCATAGCAGGAATTAACACGATTCCACAATGCCTTTGCAAGCCTTGTGATTTTCCTATCCAACTTATCTACCTTCTCCATTGTTTCATCCATACAAATTATCAGCCCTTGTTGTGTGTTAGCTCTATTAATGAGCAATCTTCCCATTAGTATTTCCATGTGTTAATATAGGTTGATCATCTGCATATAGGATGGGGAACGAGCCCTATTAGAGATACCTACATTAGGGATCCAATATTTGGCTTGCTTTTCCACATGCTCATAAGGAATAAATCTTCTACTATGTCAAACCTGTTCAATCACTTCAGAAATGGCTTTTTGTACCACTTCTAAGATAATGCTTATATATATATATCCACCATGGTATGGTCATCTAATTGTGCATGGGTTTGACTCACGATAAAATGAGGGGAGTTGGTGGTTGGGTAAGGAACCAAGTGACCTCTTCTCCCTCCACGATGGAGGGTTGAAAGGTGATGCCTAGCCATATTTCCAAACCCAAAAATAAACACCACCTCGAGATAGGAAACATAAGAGTAGATTGAAGGACACTGAGCAACATAGAGTGGGGAAGGAGTGGCATAGAGTGGGGAGAGGATGATACTGATTGAGGAGGGAGACCATAAGGAGGGACCACCTAAAGAAAATAAAAACCCTAAGAGAGAGACCACGTAAAAAATAGTAAGACAAGAGTCCAATAATGGAGGTCAAACGAAAACGAAACCCACAACAAGGCTTGAAAACCAACTTAGAATTTCATGTAGTGAATCCCTACCAAAATTAACAAGCCCATAACAGGCACATAAAACCAAAACACTATGAAACCTCCTAGGTAACATTGATATCATCACATCTACCACTACAGAACAGTTCATGGTGGAAACAAGAAAAAATGCAAACTTGAAACACCGTCTTCGCAATTGCAGTGCCCTTGATATGGTGTATTATAGGATGACCATAGTCTAATTGAGGAAAAGTACCAACCCTGTATGCAATGTTATCTCCATCCTCCAACTGACATTAGTTCACCTATTTCCTTAGATTTTCTTTCTCATGAATTACAAGTCCACAACGAATAGAAACTTATCACATGATTTGCACAAAGGGATGTCCCTGAGTTGGTATATAAGCTGCAGACCACCCTTCCTCATTGTCCTTCTGCAAACCCATATCATCATATGCCATAGGCCCCTTGATTCATACAATATCATCGCTCGTTGGCACCCCAAGTCTATGCGAAGGTATGCTATCATTCCCCAGACTCCCATGCATCCAAAAACTTTGCCTCCATTCTCTCCCACACTCTAAGAAACTCATGTCATGATTGTAGATGTACTACTATCCATGCATGATGCCATTTGGTGGAAACCCTACCCCTTCGTCATTAATTGTTTTTCCCTTATTTCAGTTAGTGGAGTCTGCCCCACAACCTAAACACCCTCCATGGGGGGGTATTGAAATAGGGTCAATAGGGTTGAAAACTCATATAATTATGTGTCAAAGGTCGAAAATTCATATAATTATGTGTAATAAAGCGTTGAAAGAAATTTTATAAAGTGGATGTGGAATTAGAGCTTTTAATATTGGCAGGAATTGAATAAATTGATTTTTGTTAGGGTGGAGAGGAAAAAATTAGAGTTTCAAAATACTTTCAAAGAGTTGATGGATGAAGAAAAAAATGAAAAACCTCAACCTTCGACCTTCAACTCTTAATTCTTAACTCTTCTCTCTAATGCCTTCATACTAAACCCTAAGTCCTAAACCTTATTTCTCAAGCTTCAACCTTGTACATAAAATCTTTAATCATCTTTTAATAAAAAAAAACTTAAAAATAAAGATATTATCTCTAAATCTTTAATACTTATTTTGATTCTCAAATTTTAATCTTTAATTCTTAACCGTTAATTATATCTAATAAACCTCAACTTATCACCTTTAACCTTCCCAATAACCTTTTTAATCCATAAATATAAACAAATAACCACAAACCTATTAATATTTTTAAAAAATAAAAATAAAAATTTAAATCCAAAATCTTATCATTAAACCTTAAATCATCAATTTTACATCGTAAACATTTATATAAACTTTAAATCATCAACCTTATCTTAAACTTTAATTAACCTTTTATAAATAAAAAAGCTCAAGTTTCCCATAATTAATATTTTTATAAATAATATTGTATGTATATGGACGGTGTACTTACATCACCTTAGCACTGAGATTCCCGACTAGTGTGTATATAAATAATGGAAGTATCATGTTTTACAGTGTAAAGTAATTTAAAGGAATAATAGGCAATAGTGAGGAATGACAGGAGGATATATTTTAAAAACTGCACTATGTTGAATTAAATTAAAATATTAAATTTAAACTGCACTATGTTGAATTAAATCAAAATATTAAATTTTAAAAGATAAAGGTAAAAGTAGAAGGCTACTAAACATTTGATTAATACTGTCTTGTCTCTATTGCCCGCTCACAAAGCTTAAAAACAACAGCATAAAATAGCTGTCCGTATCTAAACTACCCTGCCTTTAGGAACAGAAGTGGCAGGAGCCTTTTAACTAGAAAAAATGAACATAAAGGCCCATCCATACAACAGTTAATATGAAGCCTATGAACCATAAAAATGAACATGAAACCCATCAATATTTCAATTTATTGTTATGTTGCACGGGTTTATGAATTTGGGGTGGGGTTTTTGAACTTGTCTCGGGTTCTCGTTCTAAGTATCTAGTTTGGGTACAGGTTTTTCTAAAATTATTTAAAAGAATTGGGTTTTCTGCAACCAAAATTTGAGTTCTTTTATCTAATTGGATGCGTTGAATCTCGATAACGGGTACGTGGAACCCCAACATCGAGAACATTAGGGTCAATTTCTTTTACTGATTTTGTTGTAATTCTTTTCAAATTCTGTCTTTTTACTTCTTTTTCTACAGTTTCGACATAAAGATGGCCACTTTAGATTCGATGTGTAGGCCTATTGTCATTACTATTGTAGCTATGTTAAGGTCATTACTATTGTAGCTATGTAGCCGGAGAGCATGGTTGCTGAAGATCTAAGTGATGTTGATGACATGGCTTGAGGAAGCCATTGTTCATTATTTTGAAATTTCCTAGTTCATGTTTGGAGATTCCTTAAGGCAAATTTTGAATATAGTAAGACAATGGACATATATCATGATTCTTATTAATATGTAAGCTATATATAAAATACCCCGACAAACCCACATACCTTGTTTTAAAAAGTGATGTAGTCACACCTTGTTTTAAAAAGTGATGTACCCATCCCTCTCTCTGTCCCCATCCTTGTTGCCAAACCCACGCTTCCTCGCAACATAGAATTATTGTAATCATATGAAGCATTCATATTGTTTTGGCAGTGGAAAAATGATACTTATTACATGTTTTAAAATGAAATAACATGAGCTACTTTGTCAAATATATTAACATATATATTTTAAATTTTGTAATAAAATTTGATGTAATTTTCAATAAATAGTATTTAATATTAGTACATTGTCAATTGAGGTTATCTTGGGTGGTTGGGTGGAATGGTTGTTATCTTTCTCACCTAGATTCAAATTCTCCCTAATGACATGATGAGCAAAAATACCTTGATAATTATTGTTGTAATGGTTTAGTGCCTATTAATATTGTTACATTAGTTTCAAGTCTTGTGAACTTTTAAGTGAGTTGGCCAAGTACCAACAATTTCATTCTAGCCTTGGGGCTTAGGGAGGCAAATTTCTTTCTTCAAGAAAATAAAAATAAAAATGTAGTACAAAGATATAAATTAAATTGTCGATAAATGTAGATAGTCATCAAAACATTATATACTAAGAATTTGTAAAGCCGAGATAAAATGCAAGTTACAAACACACGACATAAATTTTGAAAAAAACAAAATTTATAATACAGAGAATATCCTCAAATTATTAAATCTAGACCATACATACATTTTATTTAAAAAAAATTTGACAAACTCTTTCTAAATAAACCATACCTATTAAAAAAATAATAAATTAATAAATGGTTTTAAAAAATTATTTTAATAAAAATAATTAATAATATTGAAAATAAACTAATTATTAGTAATTAACAGTTCTAATAATACTTAGGAGGCAGAAAAAGAAGAAGGGGAAGATCTCACTCCCAATAAGAACAAAAGGACAACGACCCAATTGGAAGCACAAAGAAATGAATTACAAGATCCTTTTGATTTACAAAATCACTTAGGATGCAGAAGAAGAAGAAGAAGAAGTGGAAGATCCCACTCCCAATAAGAACAAAAGGACCGAATCCGAAGCACAAAGGAATGAATCACAAGATCCTTTTGATTTGCAAAATCCCTAGTGGCTTCGGAAAACGGTGGGATTAAACGACATCATCATTTATCAAACACCTTTGACTGAGACATAGCCTGTGTCATTTATCAGACACCTCCTACTCAGACAAGGACAATGGGCCACACATGGAAAAAAATCAACTAGCCCATATCTCTACTCATCACAAGGTGCATGGCTCAAGGTCCACAAGAAGAAAGAGAGAAAAACATAAATTTCTTCTCATATGTATTTTTATGATCTCTAATATGAAACTTGAACACCAGTTTTAAACTGGTTGTATAACAAATTACCAACAAATATAACAAGTAATTTTATTTTCATTAGTAAAATTACTGAATTTTCCTTGAGAAAAAAAAATTAACAATTCTAATAATACTTATCCTATATAAGTATTATAGGTAACTCAATTCTCTTAACTGCGTACATAAAAGTCAAAAATACTTCACCACCCACTTGTTTATATGTAGATAAGCATTCAAGACACAAACATGTAAATATATATATTTCTTTATTTATATATAAATATATATATTTTTGTTCTGTACACACAAGATGATGAGGAGAATGCCATTAATTCCTTACAAAGAAAATACTGAATTCCTGATTAGAATTACAGTCTGGATTGATCATGTGAAAAGCCTGAGAATCCACAGAACAGACAACCCTCTCATAATGTGCTCTCATATAAACCAGATCCTCCTCATGATTACTCCCTTCCACCACAGGAACAATGCCTGCTCCAGTGGATATGCTCTGCATCAGCTCTATGGCATTCTGATCCGGGGTATTGAGGCTCTGCTTCTTTATGGCGAATCCCACCCTTCTGCCATTGCAGAACATGCCCCACATGGGCTCTGTAAACAAGGCCGACCCACTGTTCTCCTTGGTTTTCTCGCATTCTAAGACAATGCGAAGCTGATCTGCCTGCATCTCCTTGGCCAGGCGAGGAGTTGGGGTGGAGAATTCAAGAAGCAGCAATGGAGGGCTCCGAGGATCCTCCTGAATGCAGAAATTGACATGGCCTTTTCGCTGCCCAAATATGGTTCCAGTGACTGTTGAAGTTTTACAGGAAGTCTCTGAAGAGGACTGCACAGACTGATTGCAAAATCCACAGCAGGAAGGAAACAAGAATTCCATTATAGATCTCAGTGAAGCACAGCAGCTCAATTTGAACTCATCCTTCTCCCCATTTTCACCTATTGTTCTCCCAAATATTCTGGCTGGTTCTCTTCCATGGCAGAAATCAACTATTCTCAACATTTTTTTTACAAAAAAGCTGTCTCTGATACTCTGTTTCTGATGATGGGTAGAATGTCCACGACAAATTAAAACTACAAAATCACAAGAAAGCTTGGTTTCTGATATTCTGACTAACCACAACAAATACACAATTTTCGGAAATCACAAGAAGCTCTACTATCTGATACTCTGATTTTTGATGATGAGTAGAGTGGCCACCACAAATTAAATCTACTACACAGTTTTCAGAAATCACAAGAAGCTCTGTCTCTAATACTCTGACTATCCACAACAAATTAAATCTGCTAAACAATTTTCTTCCAAAAATTATTGACAACAGGTTCAGATTTCTGCCCAAATAATCTTGCTCAGATCTGCAACAGGTTCTTCTTAAGCAAACAACAAAGAGAAGGAAGCTGCTGGAGCAACTTCTGATATAATTATACCATGAAAGCTCTTGCATCGAGGTGCCAGAATTGAAGGAGAATGAGAAGGTGAGATGCAGCATATATGCGCGTGCGTGCGAGTGGAAAAGGTGCGCATGTAAATAACAGAGGAGATTGTCAGCTGTTGCGCAGACAAGTTGCCGAGAGGATCTCATAGACCTGCAATAAATTAATAGGTATTTCGTTACCTTTTAGGGTTTGTGCTCCATTTTTTGAATAATAAATTTGGTTTCTGATTTATCAAATCGCCAACCTTAGCTCATAATAGCTGAATTTGTCTCCTCATAATTTGAATTGTTAAATATGGTAACCTTGGCTAAGTAAAGCCCAATTTGTCTGTTTTTATTTAGGTTTCTATATTAAATAGGGTAACCTTGACTCAGTGAAGTCCATTTTTTTATTATTTATGCTTACATATACAAGTCCAGATTGAAGCTCATACCAAGCCAACTGTCATTTTGTTTTTAAGGATGTCCCATCTCACATATATAACTGTATTTCTTTGAATACAAGTTTTTTTTGAAAATTATATATATATATATATATATATATATATATATATAATACTTCAATTTTAGATCAAAATGAATTTAATCTTATTTATCTTTTATTGATAATAAATAAGTTAATATTAATATTTTTAATTTTTTAATAATATTTGAGTGTTATATATTAAAATATATATAATTTTTGTGTATGTAGAATATTTGTAGCTACTATGTTCATGGAATATGAAATATTTAGACCAAGCAGCTGTTAAAAATGACTCATGATTTCTAATAGAAAGTGTTTTAATCAACAAAAAGTCAATCAATTGAGATACCCCTCGAGACTTATATATTGTGACATATTATAAAAGTATGCAGCATATTATTTTACATTTAGTTATAAAATAAGTTTTATTATAAACTTTTAGTCATTTAAAAAAAAAAAAAAATTATCATTACTAATTAATTAATTAATTAATCAAATATTTTAATCTAAAAATATAATAAAAACTAGCCATTATGAATTTAATTTAATTTTCACGGTCAAACTAGCCTTTATCCTAACTGCTAGTTTGGACATTTATACATCTATTTAAACTCAACATTTGGATCTTATCTCTCACCTAGTCCTAATGATTTTAAACTCAACGTTTGGATCTAATCTCTCACCTAGTCCTAATGATGAATCACACTGGTTGGTTCGAAACACGTCCACAATATTCTATTGCATGTGATTATTACAGAAAGAACTATAAATATGTATGATGGATCACATAAACCAAAATTCTAAATAAAAAAAAAGTATGGTGTTTTCTTTTTTCCCTCTCTTTTATTTGATCAAATGTAATATGTTTTTAAGTAATATTTTTATTAGATATGTTATGTATATATGTGACACAATTTCTTTTAGTGATATACATAGAATAAGATATAATAAGAAAATTTCATGGTGAAATATAGAATGAGTTTTTCAATTAGTTGGTTGTAGTTTAGGTGAGTGGGAGAAATATTATTATCCTTCCCATTCAATTACTGCATCTCATATATTTGAACTTATAATGAGTATTTTTTTTTTAATGTCTTTAGTCTTTTCAATACCAAAACATCTATATTTCTCATATAAAATATAAAGATATTTTTTCAAACAAAAAAAATCTTCCAATACAACAAGATTAATTTTAAACTTTTATAATTAATTTTTTTTTTTTAATAAAATGGAAAGTAAATTTTTATTAAAATACGAATTTCTCTTTTTTAATTAAATTTTATTTTTAGTAAAATAAGTATCATATATATATATAGAATTGTCTATAATGAATATGGTGTATACATATATACACGAAACAATTATCTATAGTGAATATCATATATATACATAGAGACTTGATACAATTACTTTATAGTGTTTTGAAAAATAAACCAAGGTATAAAATATGTCTTATGTTATTTATTTTTTATTATATACAAAAAAATATATACTATTTTTTAATTATTATTAATTATATTTATTTTTAATTATTATTACATTTTTAAATAATATAATAAATTACACTTTATTTCTTTCAATGTAATTAATATATTTCTTTAATAAATGTATTTATAATTATTTTTCATATAATTAATTAAAAATATATATCTAATTAAATAAATGTATTTCTATACACCCAACTAAATATTTTCATTATTAATAGACATCTTATTTCTTTAATAAATGTATTTATAATTATTTTTCATATAATTAATTAAAAAATATATATCCAATTAAATAAATGTATTTCTATACACCCAACTAAATATTTTCATTATCAATAGACATCTTGCTTTAACAAAAAGACATAATCATTTAGATAGAAATAAAAAGATGACAAAGAAGAAAAAATTCACTATATTTATAAAGATTAATTATATAAGTTAAATTGAAAAAATATAAATATAACTTATAGAAAAATTTATATTAAAATTGTAATTTAGTAATGAAAAATTTATAAAGCTACATTGGACTTAATTTAGTAATTTAATTCTACAAAGCTACATGGGACTCAACTTCTTTGAAAAGGTAGAAATCATTTTTTAAAACAGAGAGGGTTCAGCAGGTTCAATGAAATCCTGTGACAAAGGAAGCTTGTGAATATGGAACGGCAGGTAGGTGTTTGTCTCCTCACGACTTACTAAAGAGCTTCGGGCGCTTCCCGGGCACTAATTACTATGTGCCAGTTACCTTTTACCATGTCATTATTTTACTTTGGAGTTTAAAAGAAAAAATAGATATATTAGTAATAATGGATATTAACTATAATATATATAAACATGGGTTGAATCAATATATTATATACTCTCTCTTTGTTAGTACATATCCACAATCCTCATCGTAATAGATAATATATTTCATTAATGAAAAATCATTATCATATAAATTTTTTTAATTGCCTAGATATAAATACATACAAATAATGAATTAGAGTATCAAATTTTTCAATATGTAAATTATTTTTTTTTGGGTACAATTAAGGAAAAAGTTTGGTAGATTTGGTTGGTGGTTAATAATATTATTTATATTTTGTGGTGAGAGAAAGGTTGTTGATACTAGTTAAATTATTACAAAAATAATGAAAAAGAATAAGAAAGTTACTAATATAGATTTGAACGTGCCTCAACTACTAAAAATAATTTCAATTGAGTGCCACTTGAAATAATCTCAATTAACTTTAAATAATATTTTTATTTCTAATTATGTATTTATTAATTAATTTTTATTTCTAATTATATTTATTTTTTTAATTTAAGTTTTATTTATTCTATTTATATTACATTGTTTTTTATTTTATTTTGTTTTGTTTTACATGACTTTCAAGGTATTGAGAAAATTGAATCTTGACATTTTAATAGCAAAAATGCTTTGACAATAATTACTCAATCAATTAAGCTAACTCTCATAAGCCATATATATATATATAAGGTGAAGAATGTATTATATGTGTAAATGCTTAACTTAAATAATACTTGCAAAGTAGTAAAAACATGACATATAATAAAACTATTGATCTTGAAGGGTTAAGCATACAACAAAGGGTCAGTTTTGGGCAGAGACTTTGATTTCCCTTAATATCATCATGATAATGGGACAAGAAACTTTAGAACCCGTGGAAACAAATGATATAGGGCAAATGAAAATTGCCTCATTAGCCAAAAATGGGAAGTGGGTTTGGGTCAATGCCAAACAATATCAGGGCATTTTAAAACGGAGACTAGCTCGTCTAAAATGGGAGCAGACAAGGAAAAAATGTCTCAAAGGGAAAGTACTCTTTGCAATAAACATCATTCAAACAAGTCTTCTTTGCAAGCATGTGGCAACAAGTCCAAAGGAAAAAGAAAAGTCATTGATGATTATGCTTTATATAGTCCCACATCCACACCTCTCACTTGGCCATTTGATCTTTATGTGAAAGAACTTTTAAATGTAAAAGAAAGGTTGGAAGTAGTAGAAGCTAAAGAGCTGGAAAAAGATTGTACAATCCATATAATAAAAGCTGAAAACCAGGCTTTAGCAGAAAAAACAAAATTCTGAAGGAACAAGTGTCATTACTGCAAGAAGCTCTCCGAATAGGGAAAACAGAATGGCAACGCATGAAAGCGGAGGTGCAGATAAGGGGAAAGCAGTTGCCCAAATAGGCAACAATGAAGAAACATTAAGAGAAGGGAGGAAAGGAGATTCCACAAAAATCCCCAAAACCTGGGCTCAAGTTATTAGCAATTCTGCTAAGAGGGAAGGAGAAACAAACATTCAGGTTAACAACATGAAAGATAGAGAAAGCAAGGAAAGACGGGATAGAGCAACAAACATAATTATTAAAGGGATGAAATATTATGGGAAAAATGAATGTACTCTTGACCTGGCAAAATACTTCTTGAAAGACAAGCTCCAATGGCAATGACAAATATGTCAATCATGGAGAGTAGGTAAGATTAATGGTGAGAGAGCCAGGCCCATAAAAGTCATCATGCCCAACTTGCGTGATAAAGATATCATTCTAAGCAAGAAGCAGCTCTTGAGGGGTTCTCGATTTTTTCTAGAAGAAGATTTAACTGTAAGACAACAAGAGGAAAGGAGGGACGAAATGAAAAAAGTTAGGGCAGCAAGAGATGAGGGAAAAAGAGCATGTATTTATAAAGGTAAAGCCGTGATAGCGCAATTTGAACCTCCTTCCAAAACAAGGCAGCAAAATGATAACAAAGAAGAGGCAGCAAACTCTTCAGCAAGAAATGAGGAAGCAAGGTCAGTATGGGAAAGCAGGGACAAAGACTCAACCGTGAGTCTTGCATGTCAAAACAAATAGCAATCAAGTCTTACCCAGGTTTCCTTAAGATTAGTTTGTTGGAACTACAGGGGTTACCCATGGAGACGAGGACCTGGGTTAGGGCCTATTGTTGAAGGTAGAGACATAATTTGCCTCATATAAACACATGAGAATGAAGGGTGCAAGACACCTTTGTTTGAAGGGTACTGGAAGATAGCAGTGTGGAACAAGGCAGCAGGGAATGGAAAAGGGCACAGGGGTATCATGGTATTAGTAAGAGAAAAATAAGGTCGTTTCATTCATCTAGAAAAATAAGACCCAAATAAGAAATTTGTCTGGCTTAAAATATCAGAAAATGGAAATCACATCAGACTTTCAGCATACTATTTTGTACCGCAAATTTCAAAAATCTACAGAAGTAGAGGGCTTGACCACAAAGATCCCTTTGCAGCCCTAAAAACAGATATTGCAATATATTCTCAGCTAGGTGAAGTCCTTATAGTGGGGGATTTCAATGCTAGAACTGCAGGTGAACAAGCTAGCATTCTTTGTTGTAAAGAAGACGGTGACCCTATCTAGCTTATAGAAGAGAGTAATCATCAGTGGGATCGAATTTCAGAGGATAAAGGTTGCAATCTCTTTGGAGAACAATTGCTTACATTAGTGGGGCTTTCGACTTAGTCATTTGTAATGGTTTGACTAAATGCGAAAAGTCCAATAATTTCACTTGCAATACTTACAATGGAGCAAGGGTAGTAGATTATGTAATTTTCTTGCATAGTTTGTGTGAGAAAATGGAGGAAGTGTTGATTGGAGATCAAATTTGGGACTTAAAATAACATCACAAGCCAACTTATTTAAGTTTCTCTTGCACCGAAAATAACCAATTAGGGTCAAAAACTCAGTGTGTTCAACAAAATCCCCCAAAGGGCAGAATTTTTTTGACTCCATAGAATTGTAATACCTTTAAAATAACACTAGAGAGGCTCTTCAAGAAGGAGGAAATCTCATTTCATGGCCTTCATAGTCACGGACTAACACATTTAATTCAAAGCGCACTTATTGAGTGCAAAAGAGCAAAAATTAAGAAGTCTGAAACAAATTGCTTTTCGATTAATGCTTGGTTTGACGAGGAATGCAAAAAGGAAATGAGAAGGTGGAAGGAATCAAACACGGATAACACAAAGCTCAAAACTTACAAGTAGATAGTAAAAAAGAAAAAGGCAGAGTTCATGGTTTCAAGGAGAGAAGAACTAATCTTCCTCGGGAAAAATAACACCAAATTATTCTAGAAGGAGCTCCAACCGAAAAAGGTGCAAACTGAAAACAACATTACAACTTCTAAATGGTTTGACTATGCAAGACAAATTTATGAGCAGGACCCCAAGGTTGACCCTCCTCCCTTGGTCAACACAGACACAAAACTCTTCACGGTGCAAGAGGTAGATATGGGTATCAAGAAGTTGGGCGCTGGAAAAGCAAAAGACTTAGATGAACTCCAAGTAGAGCATCTAAAGTGGGGCTTAAAAATTCTTTCACCTCACATCACAAAAATTTTCAACAACATCATACAGCAGGGGTTCCCCATTGATTGGACAACTAGTATGGCAATACCTCTTTTCAAGGGTGGTGACGTCAATAATCCGTTCAATTATAGAACCATAATGATAAACCCCTTGTTTGCAAAGTTATTTGGAAGCATGTTAGAAGAGAAAATCAGCAAGTGGGCAAAAGAAGGAGATAAACGTGCTAAAGGGCAAGCAGGTTTTAGACCTAAACATTCCACATTTGATCATTGTATAACTTTAAGGCACATCTTTGAAAAAGTTTGGGAAAAAAAAGGAAGAAGTTTTTTGTTGCTTTGTTGATTTCAGAAAAGCCTTTGACATGGTTCCTAGGGATAAGCTTTGGGGCAGAGTGGAGGAACTCAGGGTTCCCAAGCATTTTAGAGCAGTTGTGCATAGGCTGTATGAAGAGGTGAAAGTCAAAATTAGAACTTCAACAGGCATTTTTGAAAGTTTTAGAAGCGATATCGGGGTCAAGCAAGGTTGTCCATTGTCTCCTACGCTTTTTGGGTTATATATTGACAAGCTTGAAGAGTGGATAAATTCGCAAGGGGGTGACAATATCCATTTGGGCAAGTTCATTATAAGGCTTCTTTTGTACGCAGATGACCTTATATTGATTGCTAAATCGGTACTTGGTTTGCAAGAGCACTTACGTTCCCTTGAGCATTTTTGTAGAAGGGTTGGGAGGCAAGTCAATATTAGCAAAATGAAAGTAGTGGTTTTCTCTAACAAAAGAAAGCATAACCAACATAAGTTCTATTTTGAAGGCAACATTCTGGAAGAAGTTGCAGACTACAAATACCTCGGAATTGACTTCAACAGAAATTTAAGTTGGGATGGTTGTAGAAAGAAAAGAACTTTAGGGAGTTGGAAAGCATTTTATGCTCTTCAAAACAGGTGTAGAGAGGCAGAGCTGTGGGACTGGAAAACCACTCTAACTCTTTTTGGGCTTCTAGTGATTCCGGTGATTCTCTACGGTTGTGAACTGTGGGCCAGCAACATAACCGAGATGTAGTGGAAACAAATTGAGAAAATTCAGAAGCGTTTGATTACAAACAAATTCAAAATTAAAAGTGCAATTCATTATGCTATCTTGTTAAGTGAAACAAGGGTTAATCCTATTGAAGCAATTTCTATGGTGCGATTCATAAGGTATCTAAAAAAAATTGAGCAAATGGAAGAGGGTAGATGGCCTAAGGGTGTGTTTAGTGACAAATTGTGCAAAAGAAAGAAGACTTGGACGCGGAAAAATAACAAATGGTTTAGTAAATGTGTATTTGCTTGAGCATGTGTCCTACAAATAGTAAAGAGATAAAAAAAATTGTTGTGGATAAGTTCCACAAATGTACTTGGGAGAAAGAGCTAGGGAGAAAGAAGAAGTACTACATTGAAGAGTTTAACCCCACGCATAACCATCAACAAAAGGCGTACATAGGAGCTAATATTTCTTGGAGATCTAAAATTCTTATTGCTCAATTAAGGACTAATTCTCATCAACTCCGTTGTGAAACAGGGCACTGGAAAAGGCCAAAAGAAATGTGGGAGGAAAGAGTATGTATTTTTTGCTCCTCCGGAAAAGTGGAAATAGAAAAACATTTCATTTTAGAATGTGAGGCCTTCAAAGATAGTAGGACAAACTATGCAAGTATTCTGGTAGCTAGTTCTTGGGATAATCTATTCAGCGAAGAGTTTGTCGATAAGCTGAGAGCGGTTATTGTAAAAATTCACGGGAAAAGGGCCGAATACAAGAGCGAGATAGAAAATCAATCTGTCCCATAGGCTATTTTTAGCCTCGCAGACATTAAATAATACTTTCTTTCTTCTTTCTTTTATTAGAATATTTTATTATTTAATTTTTAGCTTAAATATTTAATGAGTTGGGGATATATTTATATGATAAAGCCAATTTCAATGTATATAAATATAATGGATATTTTCCCTGGATATGTGAAACAAGTACTCATAAATATGGTTTTTTAATTTTATTTATTTTTAATAAATGAGGAGGAAACCATCAAATATATCACATTTCTTCAACTAAATATTAGGATAATAAAAAATAATTACATGCCAAATTAGTAGGTTGAGAGAGTAGATAAAAAGTGACTATAGGTGGAAGTATAATGTTATGATATGATGGTTAAACTTGGTTTCCTCACCATAAAGTTGAAAGTGAGGAGTGAGATGATGAAATGAGGATGTAATACCTAGAATTCCCAAGTCTATGGACCTTAATTCCAAGAAAGGGTGTTAATCACGATAAACCCTTTCTAAGTGTACCACGTAGGTGATGGGAAAGAATAACATAACTAATGATTAGCCTAAAATAAAAATAAATAATAAATTAATTAGTGGTTATGCTAAGGAATCCCTATTTAGGTAATAGGATCATGCCTTTGTAATACCCTTCCACATGGTGATTATGTTAAAACCACTATGTAGAATGTTACAGAACATTCCACCTCTATCTATATTTAAGTACATTCCACATTGAGAACCCTCATAATACCTTCTACATGGTGATTATTTGTAAAATAAAATCATCATGTATAATATTATAGGACATTCCAACATCATATTTAAGGTCATTCTACATTGATCAGGTGCTCAAAATTATGTTAAAAATTGAAAGTTGTCATAATGGTGTGGAACTTGAACAACCGTGTAGAACACATTGTTCTGAATCCAATGCAATTCTTTTCACGAAAAAATGACATTGTATGCTCTCATAAACACGCTATGTCCACTTTGTCAAACACGATTTATTTTTTAAATCCAACAAAACCCAGTTAGTAGTCTGTACAACTGGTTAGGCATGCCTACATGGTAATGTGACTGTGTAGATTGATGTGGTCAATGGTTTGTCTCCAGCGTATGGTATTGTGCCAAGTGGCATGTTTGTATTGGGTCAAAATGGCGCGTTTTGGTTGGATTTTGGAAGGCAAATCATAGGTTGCCATGTGGTCCAATCAAGGGCCACCACGTGGGAGCACAAGGGCCACCAAAAATTTTGTTATAGACCGAATGGAGCGGGCAGGGGTCTAACCCGCGACCTCACAACATTGGAGAAAATCCTTTACCAATATGCCATAACATGTGTCTTCACATTATAAGGGTTCAACATATATTTATGTTTTGATGTTTTGCACATTGGGGGTGCGGGTGGGGGTCTAGCCCTGGCCCTAGTCATCATCTGGGGGCGGGACCATGGGCGGGAGACTACCCCCCCCCCCCCCACCGTAACATTAAATCTAGCCACACTTGTGATAAGTGATGTTGAGACTGTCGGGACCACCAATTTGTTAACCATTAAACTCATAACCGTGACATCAAATGCCAACGGTAAACATGTGTCCACCCTTGTCGTTAATGCTGGCGGTTTAACAAACTACATGAAATTTTATTATTATAAAATATTGTAATTAAACCATATCCTATATGGTTTGAATTATGTTTTTTAAGCCTTATTGGGAAAATTAAGGTCCCCACAATTTGTGTCGGGATTTGGAACTCAATTAATGGAAATCTGGGAGGATTTGTAGGCTTGGAGTCAGATTTTGAGAGTTTTGTAAAACGAATAGTGGAGGAACTAGGGGAGATCATAACTTGAGGATTTTTTTACCAAATTGGAGGCAGAAAGAGGCTACATACACATTTTTGGGAATTATGGAGTTGATGGAATAGGTTTTCAGAGTTGTTAGAGCATTATAAACATATGTAATCACACTTTTGAGCATAATAGAAGAGGGCCAAGCCATTGGAAGTTGGACTAAGGAGATATAGCCCAGGCGGGGTGAACTCCTTCATCATGTGATTTTGTGTTACTGTTTATGGTGATGTTCATGTATGTTAGATGTTGTTGTTCAGTTTTTTATGTATGTTAATTTTCTCAAGAAATTCACATAAAAACACATGGAAATCTTGCAATTTACCTCTTAATCCTCAAACACTTTGTTTATATTCTAAATTGGACCTTAGCACAATAAACACTAATATTCCAATTCAGATCAAGTTGGTATCAGATCACTAGGTTTACTTGTGCAAGGAGGATTTAATTGTTTTTCGTGTTTAAATTCCTACAATATTGAAGCTCAAGAGAGGAGAAGGAAAGCTTGTGGGTGCAGGTTCTCTAGTTGGAGCAAGGAGAAGGAGGGCACAGTTTCCACAATCTCTGCCACAGGATTCACTTCCTGTTGTAACTGAGGATTCAGTAATAATGTCTCATGAAGGTGGAAATGATAACATGACAGAGGATGAGATGGCTTTTAGGAAGGCTTTCTTTGACATGACAAAGATGGTGAAGGTCCTCTATGAAGAGAGGAACACAAGGTTGCAAGGTGAAAGCTCCAAGCCTCCAAGAGGAGAAGGTTCTCTATGAGGAGTAGGTAATGGAAATGTGATAAGCCACCATCTACTCTACCATCATCCTCATTTCCATATTCACCTTCATCTTCATCCTCTTCCACTACTACAACCCTTACTCATACTCATCAACATACCTCAAAAGGAATTAGTAAACAACCCTTGTTAAAACTTGATATTAAATTTGAGTTTCTTATGTATAATGGTGAAGTGAATGCAGAGAATCTTGACAATTGGGTTCGTCAGTTGGAGGTCTACTGCAGGATTCAAAACCTTTAAGATGATGACACAAAGATTCAACTAGCTTCCTTGAGATTGGAGGGTGCAACACTAGTATGGTGGGAAGCCAAGACACAAGAAGAGATGAAAAACCATGGTAAGATTTAAAACTCTTGGTTTTATTTAATTGCTACAATTAGAAGGAAATTTTACCCTATAGCATATATACAGAAAGCCATAATGGACTAGCAGAATTTTAGGCAACTAAAGGGACAAAGTGTTCAAAATTATACTCAAGAGTTTAAGAGAAGAGCACTAGTTTTGGGTGTCAATTTATCTTCTCAAGACACTTTGTTAAAATATATTGGGGGTTTGCAAAACTATCTTAGGCATAATATACTCATGTTCAATCCCACAAAATCAGATGTGGTTTGTGTTCAAGCCACACATCTAGAAGCAAGAGGGAAACATAGTGCAGATGAGAAAAGTGATAGTTTCCTTGCGTATGAAGATAAAGGAAAGGGTAAGTTTAATGGAAAAGGAAGGAAAAATGGTTCTATTAAAATAGAGAAAGACAAACTCACATGTAAACATTGTTCAAAACGTGGTCACGATTAAGACCATTTTTGGCAACTCCATCCAGAGTTGAATCCCAACAAACGTAAAACCAAAGAGAAGGAGAAAAAAACTACAACCATTGAACATGACTTAGGTTCAGAATTAGGAGATGAAACCAATATTAGAGCAATGGGTTTGAAAGGTAAGAACATAGCAAGCACTAGTTCTTCAAGCTGTTCTAATGTAACTCAAGATGATGATACAAGAATTGAACTCTTTCATATTAGAGTTGTTTCAAGGCATACCAAAATAGACACACTTTGTTATAGTGGTTCTCAAGCCAATTTGATTTTTGAAGACTTAGTTAAGAGGTTAAATCTAGAAACTGTTACACATCCAAGACCTTATCCTTTAGGCTAGATATGCAAGAATGTAAACTTGCAGGTAACAAGGAAGTGTGTCCTAAGGTTTGCAATCAATTCAAACTTTCTTGACAAAGTTGAACTTGATGTAGTTCCGCCTGAGATTTTAGGTATTATTTTGGGAAGTCCTTATATTTATGTTGGAGGGCAGTATTTCATCGTCATGAGAATAAGTACCACTTGTTCAAGAATGGAATTGAGTACATAGTTAGAGTGCATAAGAAGAATATGAGTTTGTCTCTTATACATGCAGGAGAAATGAAGAGAATAGTGAATGCAAGTCAAAATTTGGCTTTATTAATGTTCAAGCATAATGATGTTTTGAATGATACCTTTCAAGAAGATGCATCAAATGAAAAAGATGATTTCATTGAAGTTGCTAATGTTTGTAATAAGATGTTTCAGGGCTCTAACATGTTGCTTTTGAAAATAGTAAAACAAGATGTGAAATATTTGCAGCAGCCCACATCAGTGTTGAACAATGATGGGAAAAAGATGTCGGTGTTGAATGGTGAAAAAATCAAAGAAAAAGCGCCAAGGAAAGATGAAAAAGAAGGAATAGGTTCCACAAGTACTTATTCTTGGTTTCAAAATGATACATGGCAATGGAGAAAACACTTGGTACATGGCAAGTACAAGGCAAGAGAAGCTAAAAATCACCATGTCAATAGTGTTCGAGGTTAGAAAATTTTCAAGTTACTCAAGTTTCCTTTGATTAACGAACGAGGTGGGAACAAGTTTGTTTCTTCAAGGACAGTTTTTTGTTCTACAAATTCTGGGAAATTGCAGCAGGATGGTGTCTACAATAGCAAGATAGGGTCTCCAAAATCAAGGAAAAAGATCAATTTTCATGAAAAGCTCAAATTGTTGAATTCAAGAAAATTCTAGTGGATTGAGACTGGAAGGGTGAGGGGGATGTACCCTCATCCACATTTTCAGTAATGAAAGATCTTTTGGGGTCCAAAATCTTCCTGTGGGGAGGCGTGATCAGGTGCTCAAAATTATGCTAAAAAATGAAAGTTGTCATAATGGTGTGGAACCTGAACGGTCACGTGGATCTCTTCGTTCTGAATCCCGCGCAACTCATTTCATGCAAAATAGACATTGTATGCTACCAGAAACACGTCCTGTTGATTTTTTCAAACAAGCAATTTTTTTTAATGAAGGACAACCCAGTCAGCAGTCCGTACAGCGGACTAGGCATGCCTACGTGGAAGGGTGACTGTGCAAGTTGACTTGGTCAATGGTTTTCCTTTGGCATATGATATTGTGCCAAGTGGCACGTTTGTATTGGGTCGAAATGGCATGTTTTGGTTGGATGCTGGAAGGCTAATCATATGCTACCACATGGTAGCGCGAGGGGCACCAAAATTTTGTTATAGATCGAGTGGAGCAGGCAGTGGTCGAACTAACGACCTCACAACACTGGAGAAAAGTGTTTACCAATATGTCATAGCATTTTTATTAACATTATAAAGGTTATGGGAAATTTCCGCAGGATGGTATCTACAATAGTAAAATAGGGTCTCCAGAATCAAGGAAAAAGATCAGTTTTCATGAAAAGCTCAAATTGTTGAATTCAAGAAAATTCTAGTGGAGTGATACTGGAAGGGTGAGGGGGATGTACCCTCATCAATGAAAAATCTTTTGGGGTCCAAAATCTTCCTGTGGGGAGGCGTGATCAGGGGCTCAAAATTATGCTCAAAAAGGAAAGTTGTCATAATTGTGTGGAACCTGAATGGTCGCGTGGATCTCTTCGTTCTGAATCTTGCGCAACTCATTTCATGTTAAATAGACATTGTACGCTACCAAAAACATGTTCTGTCCATTTTTTCAAAAAAAAAAAAATTAATGCAGGACAACCTAGCCAGTAGTCTGTACAGCTTACTGGGCATGCTTACGTGGAAGGGTGGCTGTGCAAGTTGACTTGGTCAATGGTTTTCCTTCGATGTATGATATTGTGCCAAGTGGCACGTTTTTATTGGGTCGAAATGGCATGTTTTGGTTGGATGTTGGAAGGCTAATCATAGGCTACCACGTGGCAGACTGAGGGCCACCAAAATTTTGTTATAGATCGAGTGGAGCAGGTGGCGGTCGAACCAACGACCTCACAACACTGGAGCAAAGCATTTACCAATATGCCATAGCATGTTTCTTAAAATTATAAGGGTTCAACATATATTTATGTTTTTATGTTTTGTGCATTGGGGGTGGGGGTCAGGGTCTAGCCCCAACCCTGGTCACTAGTTGGGTGCAGGACCATGGGCGGGAGGCTAGCCCCGCGCACACCACACCCCCCCACCATTGAACAAAAACCATAACATTAAAGCCAACCACGCATGCGATAACTGATGTTGAGACCACTAGGACCGTCGATTTGTTAACCATTAAACTCATAACCGTGACATCAAATGCCGACGGTAAACATGTGTCCACCCTTGTCGTTAATGTTGACAGTTTAACAAACCGTGCAACAGTTTTTTATTATAAAAAATTGTAATTAAACCATATCCGATATGGTTTAAATTCTAGTTTTTAAGCCTTATTGGGAAAATTAAGGCGCCCACAATTTGCGCTGGGATTTGGGGGAATTGGTGCTCAGTTAACAAAAATCTAGGTGGATTTGTAGGTTTGGTGCCGGATTTTGGGGGTTTTGTAGAAAGAATAGTGGAGGAACTAGGGGAGATCATAACTTGAGGATTTTTTGACCAAATTGGAGGTAGAAAGAGGCTACACAGGTATTTTTGGGCATTCTAGAGCTGATGGAACAAGTTTCAGAGTTGTTTGAGCATTGTAAACATATGTAATCACAATTTTGAGCATAATAGAAGTCAACCAAGCCATTGGAAGCTGGACCAAGAAGACGTAGCCCAGGCAGGGTAAAAACCTTCATCATGTGTTGTTTTGTTACTTTTTATGGTGATGTTCATTTCTGTTAGATGTTGTTGTTCATTGTTTTATTTATGTTAATTTGCTCAAGAAATACACATAAAACAACATGGAAATCTTGCAATTTACCTCATAATCGTCAAGCACTTTGTTTATATTTTGAATTGGATCTTAGCACATAAAACACTAATATTCCCATTCAGATCATACATTTAGGCCCCTTAGCGTTAAATTTTTAACATAGTGAAATGAGGACATTAGCAAATTTGGTTTTCACAAAAATATGAGAAAGTTTTAAGTTACTTTCAATAAGTTAACAAATTTGATTTTGGAGAGTGTTTGGAGTTTTATATGGGAAAAATTGGCATCGATGTTTTGGGCTAAGTACCACAACCCATCATCAAGAAATCCACGGAAGAATCTTAATTTGATTTAGCTAGCCAAAATATGGAGATAAATAAACCATACGAGAACTTTAATTCACTTCAATTAAGTTAACAAATTTGGTTTTAACAACCATAATAAAAACTTTTAAGTAAGCTCAAGCATGTTGAAACAATTGGACCTGAGATAATGTGGATATTTGAAATAAAATAGTTTTTAGATGCAAAACTCGGAATCTCCACAGTCTTCATTTTTAGTCTACGTTTCGAGTCTAAATCAAGACTCATCTTCAGGACAAACCTGCTAAGAAGATAATAGATTAGGGTAAATAAATTCTCTTCTTAGCAAGTTTGTCGTGAAGATGAGCCTTGATTTAGACTTTAAAAGTAGACTAAAAATGAAAACTTTGGAGATTCCGAATTTTTCATCTAAAAATCTACACCACAGAAACCTCCAATCTATCAAAATAGTTTTTGTTTATTTTAGTAGTTAGGTGTCAATCAGATTTTCTTAGTAAGTAAAGTGGAATATTGTTAAATTATTTTTAAATGTAAAGAGGAATATTGTTAAATTATTTTAAAAAAATTTAAAATATATTTTTTTGTTTTTTTATATGTTATTTTGTTTCTCTATTTTATATGATTTTTCTAATTATATTGATTTAATTAGGATATTGATTTGTGTGTGTGTGTGTAACTTTTCTATTTATGTAATGGCCTCAATCTTATCAGATTGGTTGGCCAATAGATAGTTCCTAATAAATACCATACATTGCCACACAATTTCAACCAACCAAAAACGAAAAGGGGATAAGAACCAAAACACTAACAAAACCAAAATACATTGAAACACCATCATGTGTTTGAAGAGAAAACATGAGCAGGGTTTTATGGATGCAAACCATGGGATGCCAAAGGTTTGAAACTATAGTGCACATGTCTCTTCGTATGGGCCAAGCGACCCTCCATTCTGTCTAGCTTCTCATGAAGACGTTGCTGAGCCTTTTTCAAGATGGCCAATCTATCTTGCATGTACCACTGATTCCTTTGAAAATAATTTAGAAATGAGATGATTATGTTTATGTCTTCATGTCTATCTCTCGTGAGTTATACCATCATCATTCTCAGTTGCCTAATTTTACCCCCCAAGTCCATTTTTCCAGGTGCAGGATCAAGTGAATTAGGTGGCCTTGATGACGTAGGTGCCACATCCTCACCCAAATAAGACTCCAATCTACTCGACTGAGATGATTGATCTTTGTCACTACCCTGCCCCCTCTTCTCTTGTGTTTGTGTTGACGATGCATTCTTGGCATATATATATATGTGTGTGTGTGGGGGGGGGAGCGGGGGGGATAAAGGAGACAATGAGTTCATCGACTAACTTTTAGGAGAAATAGAGTCAAAACTAGAGAATAAAAAAAAATGAAGAGCAATGTTATAAAACATGCATGTTATGTCACTGTATATATATGTGCATGGTACCTAAGCTCTCTAACCTTCATATTACCCTCAAGTCTCATATGCTCCCCTCTCTTAGATGTGCACTTTTTTAAGACTTCAAGTACAACCTTCTTATTGGTCATCCTTATCTTATGCTATTATAGTTGTCTCTTGGACCTTCAAGAGTGAGCTTCTCTTCCACCATGAACGTTAAACTTACTCTATGTAACATGACTCACACCCTTTCTCCCTAAATTTGAAAGATTTTATAAAGATTATCTCCTCTATTTTTTAGGACCCTCTTATCAATGAACCTATTAAGGAAATTCCTCTCTTTCCTAACTTTGTCCCTTATAGACTAAGATAACACTAGATTAAATCATATCCCAAATACAAGGCTAACCATGATGTCCACATGGTGTTTTTCCTAGCATGTCCTTGTTTTAAGGTGACAAAGCTATCATTGTATTCATGTCTATGCATGAAGAGCATCTCCTTTCCTCCCATCATAATTTAGATATCACTCATACTAATATCTTAGAATATGTTGAATTTTTCACCACTTCCCTCACCTATAATTCTCTTCACATATACCAAGATTGTAGTAAACCTTAATACATATGAGATAAAATCCTTAGGTTTAAAATAATGAAATGCATCCACACAATAACAAAATATAAGAATATAAAGAAAACCCTTAAGGTAGGGTAACACCATCAATTATTCCTTAAGTAAGAAATCTCTAAAAACCATGCTTGTTTTCAATACAATACTCACCATCCAATATACCCAATACAACAATACACATGTCTGTGTGCGTGTGTCTGTGTACACTTTATCATGAGTGTTTTTGGGATATATGCCAATTAGTTTGCATTATTATTATTTTCTCTAACTGCCTAGTTTACCTCCCAACTATTAGGTGGACTTTAGTCCATTATTATGGCTAAATTAGGTATTATCCATCTCTTAGGTACCTTCGTAAGTTTCTAATATTAATTTCCATTTTTTAATTAAATTTCCCTTTTTAAATTAATTTTTTTAATAAAATAAATATCTTATATACATATATATACATTAGAGAATTGTTCTATAATAAATATGGTATATACATATATACAGGAAACAATTATTTTATAGGGAACATCATATATATATATACCTACATAGACATATAAGAAAATTACTTTATAGTGTTTTGAAAAATAAATTAAGATACAAAATATGTTTTATGCTATTTATTATATATATAAATATTTTATTATATTATTTTTAATTATATTTATTCATAATTTTTATTACATTTCTAAATAATATAACAAAATATATTTTATTTTTTTAATGTAATTAATATATTATTTTAATTTCTCGGATGTGGATGCTTAAACTGAAACGAGAAGTGGCAGATCCGTAGCGTGGCACATGGCCTAGCCACATGGCCACGCACGGGGATCATCTTGCAGCTAATAAATCCTCCAGCTACTCACCTCATGCAAACAATGTTGTCTCTGCTTCTTGCGTTAATGACTTTCCAGTCCGCCAACCTGAGAGTTACTTCATGGCATTGCTCCCCTCTCCGCTGTCATTCGACTCCTGTAGACTTAGTCTCTCGACTCTCTCTGCTCAGTGCTCCTCTGTGCCCTTCAAGATCCTATGTGACTTGCATTTTCAATTGGCATCGTCGTCTCTGCACACCAACTACCCCATTGTCGCGCTGCCTTTGCACACAAGCCACCCCATTCCCTTGTTGCCTCCGCACGTAAGCCATTCCACTGCCTCTCTCCTTGCCCACGTTCATTCTTGCTCAAACATGCCACTGAGGCATAGAATGAGATGTCGTTGAGGTTGTGGCAGGGGCAGGGGCCAGTCCTCTCTCCCACCCATTTCAATCCTTGAAGATAGTTGCTCCCCTCCTCCTGAGGAAAATTCGACCCAATTTATTACGACTCCACCCTAGACCGCCCTCGAGTCACCGCCACCCTCACTGTGAGTTTTCAAGAGATGCCATCGAGCTCTGGTTCGAGAAAGCATCTCAGAAAATCAACAATTTCACCTGCTCCCCCTCAGCATTCTCAGAAGTCGGAGGCATTGCCAATCAAACCAAGGGCACACTCCTCCAGCAGTGAAGGTAGTGGTAGTGGTAGTCTTGTTCGCTTTGAGGATGAAAAGAGGGATGGCAGAGGCAGTCTGGTGCACACTGCACCACCCCTGAGCCCAACGTGCAACATTCGAAGAAAGATGAGGATTCATCAGATGACTACAGGTGTCTTATCATTGAAGAGCCTCCGCCTCAGCCTCATGACAAGTAGCATGCCATGCAGTCTTAGTAATGAGAGGTTACCTCTCTTTGTGTTGTTTCATCTTTCAGATATCATGTTTTTTTCTAAACTATGTGATAAACTCTTGCTCTTTTTTTGTTAATGTTGATTTCCCTACTCAGGGCAGCAATTTTTGGACCAGTTTCCCCATCTGGGGTGGTCACATTTTTGTTTTTCTAAATTCTTCTCCCTCCGGAATTGGCTAGCATAGCAATTCCGGAGGCAAGCTTCGAATTGTAAATTATGTGCAAATTAATAGAACAGTCTTATTTAGAAAAAAAATATATTATTCTAATTAATAAATGTATTTATAATTATTTTTTCATGTAGCCAATCAAAAAAGTACACCTAATTAAATAAATGCACTCCCATACGCTCAACTAAATATTTTCATTATCAATAGACAACGTGCTTAAAGAAAATGACATAAACATGAAAATAGAAATAAAAAGATGATGAAGAAGTATTTTCTCATGTATTTAATCAACTTTATTCATAATGGAAAGTTTATATTATCCATTATCAAGAATTTGTATTAAAAATGGAAAAAATATAAAAATGTTTACAATATTTTTATTAGATATCATTTTTGGGATTCAACTGCGTTAAGTGGATCATTCATTTATAACCATTTCCATAAGTAGTCGTAACTGACTAATTTCTTATGACTTTGGAATAGTCCACTTAACACTCATTGCATCCTGATTTCTTGAAAATAACTAATTCTTGAAAATATTTTATTAGATAACTCTAATCCTTATCACCTCATAATCTCAGTATTAACTTTTTCTTTCCCTGGACTCTTTGAAAAGGTCGAAATCCCTTTTTGGAACAGAGAGGGTTCAGCAGGTTCAATGAAACTTGTGACAAAGGTGGCTTGTGAATATGGATCGGCAGGAAGGTGTTTGTCTCCTCACAACTTACTAGCTTCGGGCGCTTCCCGGGCACTAGCTATTATGTGCCAGTTACCTTTTACAATGTCATTATTTTACTTCTGAGTTTAAAAAAATAAACCATAGATATGTAAATAATAATGGATATTAACAATAATATATATAAACACGGGTTGAATCAATGTATTCTATTCTCTCCCTCTTTGTTCGTACATATTCACAATCCTTATCATAATAAATAATATATTCCGTTAAAGAAAACTCATAATCATATATATTTTTTAATAGACTAGATATATCTGCACACAAATAATGAATTAGAGTATCAAATTTTTCAATTGTAAATTATTTTTTGAGTTTAATATTTTAAAAAAAAATTGCACTCAGAAAAAATTTGGTAGATATAATAGGTTTTTAATAATATTATTTATATTTTATGATGAAAATAGAGTCGTTGGTATTAGTTAATTCATTACAACAATAATGAACCAGAATAAACAAGATAATAAAGCTTATTATATTATTAATAGAGATTTGAACTTGCCTCAATTACAAAAAAAAAAAAAAAAAAATCTCAATCATTTTTTAAAGAGTTTCTCGAATTATCCACAATACTAAGAAACATGTATCAAAAAAATCTCAATTATTTGTTATTTTTATTTTTTTTAAATCTCGATTAACTATCACTTGAAATAATCTTAATTAACTTATACAAATATTTGTATTTCTAAGTATATATTAATTAGTTAAATTTATTAAATTTGTATATATTTATTGATTATATATTTTGAAATATCATGTCATAAATTTGAATATTATTATATAAATTAATTTTAATATAATAGGAATATTATGAAATTTTTCTAAAATCATTGTTTGTAATTTTATTAATAAAAATAAAATTACAAGTTGAATGGTTTATATTTGTTACTTTTATTTTTAATAAAATAACTTTCTAATTTACTCATATATATATATATATATATATATATATATATATATATATATATATATATATATATATATATATATATATAATTTTTAATTTAAGTTATATTTATTTTATTTATATTAGATTGCATTTTTTATTTTACTTGTTTTCGAATTGTTTTCAGTGAGATTTTTTGGAAGTTTTGCTGGTGAATTTTTTCTGGTTTGATTTCTCTAAAATCCACCAGGAATTTATTGAAATCACAAGCTTTATGGGTAACCCTTGCACAATCGAAGTGCCCTAGGGGTTTTTCAGGGCGTTGAATCCATATATATAGTCAAAAGACCAATTTAAATAACACAAATCAAGTTACTTATCAAATGTATGTATATATATATATATATATATATATATATATATATATATATATATATATATATATATATATATATATATAATGTGTGTAATGCTTAACTTAAATAATACTTACAAAGTAGTAGAAACATGACATATAATAAAAATATTTGAAAGAATACTAGAATATTTTACTATTTAATATGTAGCTTAAATATTTAATGAGTTGGGGATATATTTATATGATAAAACGAATTTCAATGTATATAAATATGATGTATATTTCACTTGGATATGTGAAACAAGTACTCATAAATATAGTTTGTTAATTTTTTTTTAATAGATGAGGAGGAAACAACCAAATATGTCACATTTCTTCAACTAAATATTGGGATAATAAAAAAAATTATGTGTTGAATTAGTTGGTTGAGAGAGTATAGAGTAAGTGACTATAGATGGAAGTACAATATTATGATATGATGGTTAAACTTGGTTTTCTCACCATAAATTTTAAGGTGAGTAGTGAGATGGCGAAATGAGGTTATAATACCTCGAATTTCCAAGTCTATGGACTTTAATTTCAAGAAAGGGTGTTAATCACGAGAAACTCTTTCTAAGTGTACCACATAGGCGATGGGAAAGAACACCATAACTAATAATTGACTTAGGCTAAGTATCACAACCCATCATCAAGGAATCCACAAAAGAATCTTAATTTTATTTAGCTAGAGATAAATAATACCATAAGAGAACTTTAAGCCACTTCAACTAAGTTAACAAATTTGGTTTTAACAACCATAATAAAAATTTTAAGTAAACTCAAGCATGTTGAAACAATTGGACATGATCTAATGTGGATATTTGAAATAAAATAGTTTTTGTTTATTTTAGTAGTGAGGTGTCAATCACATTTGCTTAGTACGTAAAGTGGAATATTGTTAAATTACTTTTTAAAATTTAAAATATATTTTTTTGTTTTTTAATATGTTATTTAGTTTCTCTGTTTTAGATGATTTTTCTAATTATATTAATTTAATTAGGATATTTGTGTGTTTGTGTGTGTGCGCACGCCTTTTCTAATTATGTATATTTATTGGTTGCTTTCCAAAAATTCCACGTGTGTGTATGTATGTAGTTTCTTTGTTTTAGATGACTTTTCTAATTATATTAATTTGATTATGATGTGTGTGTGTGCCTTTTCTATTTATGTAAGAAGTTTGCATATTTTTCCATTTCTTTCCAAAATTTTACTGGTCTTAATCCTATCAAATTTTTTGGTCAACAGATAGTTCCTAATAAAGACCATACATTCGTGCACAATTTCAACCAGCCAAAAACTTAAAAGGGGCTAAGAACCAAAACACTAACAAAACCAAAATACATTGAAACACCATCATGTGTCTGAAGAGGAAACTAGAGCAGGGTTTTATGGATGCGAACCAGGGTATGGCAGAGGTTTGAAGTTGTAATGCACATGTTTCTCCAAATGTGCCAAGTGACCCTCCATTCTTTATAGCTTCTCATGAAGACGCCACTAACCCTTTTGCGTGATGGACAATCTATCTTGTGTGTACCATTAATTCCTTTGTAAATAATTTAGAAATGAGATGATTGTGTTTATGTATTCGTGTCTATTTCTGGTGAGTTATACCATCAGCATTCTTAGTTGCCTAATTGACCCCCCAAGTCCATATGGCCAGGTGCAGGCCCAAGTGAATTAGGTGGCCTTGATGACTCAAGCACAACATCATCACCCAAATAAGAGTCCAGTCTACTCGATTGAGATGATTGATATTTTTCACTACCCCTGCCCCCTCTTCTCATGTGTTTGTGTTGATGGGGCATTCTTGGCGTATCTTTCTATAGATATGAGACGATTGATCTTTGTCACTACCCCTTCCCCCTATTCTCGTGTGTTTGTGTTGACCGGGAATTCTTGGCATATATATATATATATATATATATATATATATATATATATATATATATATATAGATATACATATATACATATATATACATATATATATATATACATATATATATATATATACATATATATATATATACATATATATATATATATATATACATATTTATTTGCACCGTAAGGAGAAAGGAGACAATGAATTTACCAACTATATTTTACAAGAAATCGAGTCAAAACTAGAGAATTAAAAAAAAATGAAGAGTGATGTACTAAAACATGTATGTTATATAATTGTATTTAGTGTATCATATATATACATGTTTTAGTACATCACTCTTCATTTTTTTCTATTCTCTAATTTTGATTCGATTTATCCTAAAAGCTAGTTGGTGAATTCATTGTCTCCTTTCTCCTTATGTTAGCATGGTACCTCAGTGTTGTAACCTTCATATTACCCTCAAGTTTCATATGCTCCCCTCTCTTATATGTGCACTTTTTTAAGACTTCAAGTACAACCTTGTTGTCGGCCATCCTTATCTTTACACTATTACATTTTTCCCTTAGACCTTCATGAGTGAGCTCCTCTTCCACCATGAAGGTTAAACTTACTCTGTCTAATATGACTCACACCCTCTCTCCCTAACTTCGAAGGATTTTATAGATATTATCTCCTCTATTTTTCAAGACCCTATTATCAATGAACCTATTAAGGAAATTCCTCTCTTTCCTAACTTTGTCCCTTATAGACTAATATAGTATTGGATTAAATATTAGCCCAAATACAAGGCTAACCATGATATCCACATGGTGTTTTTCCTAGCATGTCCTTGTTTTAAGGTGATGAAGTTATCATTGTATTCATGCCTATGCATGAGGAGCATCTCCTTTCCTCCCATCATAATTTATGTATCACTCATACTAATAATATCTTAGAATATGTTGAATTTTTCACCACTTCCCTCACCTATAATGCTCTTCACATATACCAAGATTTTAATGAGCCTTAGTAGATAAGAGATGAACGCCTTAGCTTTAAAATAATGAAATGCATCCACAAAATAATAAAACATAATAATATAAAGAAAACCCTTAAGGTAGGGTAACACCGTATGTAATATTCCCAAATGATGAAATCAACAATACATGCACAGAAAACACATTTTTCAGAATTTTATGCTATAATAACTCACGACAGCTCATGGATCCATTAGATATGACATTATAACAACCAAATCCAAGAGAATATCATAAACAAAGCAATATAAATTATTTAAACAAGTCTCCCACACCCAGTATAACCCAAAACGATGCAATCTCGAAAACTACTGCAACAAGTGATAGCGCAATATAATAAGGGTTGATACCCAGAAATTATAGAGACAAATAGATCTGCTCATATATTAATCAATATTGATCAAAAACTGAGATCTAGTCTCCTTTATATCAGTCCAAGAGAACCCAAGAAGGGTCTCTAGATATACACCCAAATACAAATGGTGATCTACAGCCCTAGAACTGAAGAGTCACTGTACACTGAAGCACATGGAGATAAAAGGCTGGAATAATATAGATCTGATGCAGATCTTCTCAAAGGTCTCCTCCAATGAAAGGTTGAACCCCTCAATCACAGGAAAACACTCTAAAAGAGCCAGATAAGTTGGCTTGGTGCCAAATATCTGAAATGTTCCCAAGAACCCTCCAAACTGATCTCCCAAGAGAAAGAATCCTTCCTCCTATGAAAAACAAACTCAGAAAGTGGGTTTCTCAACCCTCCACTGCAACACCCTGCAACACAACACAATATTCTGCAGAAACTGCGATGTAGCTGAAGATTGAAGCTTAGCCAGAATGCTGGATGTGTGGAATGATAGATCAGGTCTCTCCCAAGAGCTACTCAATGGGAAGAGGTGGAATTATTAAACACGAATATCTTGTGCTTAGCAGCACCGAAAATCTTAGCAAAACAACTGAAAAGAGCAAAAGTCTAAACAGACATATCAAAATAATATTCATAAGATAACCTCATATGGTTGCCATCCTCTTCCTTATAAACAATGTGAGTCTTCTCACCTTGGGTCCAACTCATTAGGTTTCCACCATCACACAATCAATCTCCCTCCAAAACTATGCTACCCCATCATTAAAGCCACTCCTCCATAACATCGTTGTTTGATTTGGTCAAGTTTACCTCTTCAACCTGCTCCAGCCCCTCTTCACACCTAAGGGTATTCAATCCAGCTTTTATATAGCTCTCTAAACTAATCCATATTCATATTAAGCTGCCTTTATTGATGATCCACTCCTCCCCCATAAGTGTTGTTGACTTGGTCAAACTTGACTTTGTCCACATGCATTAGCCCTTGTTCACACATGAGGGTGCTAGATCTAGTTATTATCATGATCCCTTTTCACATCAAGAGGGATTTGATTGCTGCTAAAAGTATTTATGGGCCTCCTTACCCATTTATTCATCTAACCATAGATTAAGAACAAAATTAATATTCCTATTAGCTGCATGCTAAGCTAGGAATATTACAGTCCTCCCCTCCCAAATGTTGCTTGTCCTCAAGCAACTGTAAGGATAGAACTGAAGAGCCTCCTCTCCTCCTTCTTAGCATCCTCATATGATAACCACCTCCAAGGTAGATGATGTATCATGAATACATCTCCAAGTTTCCCCTCCCAAGTATGCAAGATATCTTTTGGTGACCGTCCCAAATAGCTATCATCATGTAGAAGTAAAACACCCATGGAGGAAACAATGTGATATCTAGAGGCCTTCTTGAGGCATGGGATCTGATGTATGTTGGGAACTATCATCCCAATATGAATCTCTCATCCCCAAGCTATCATCCATACAAAATGAGCCACCCCCAAAATGGTAACTCATAAAAAATCTCCTCCACCTTTGGCTCCTGCATTGTAGGTGGCCTGCATGACTGAACATGGTAGACAAAATAGTCTACCCCACGCTATCTCTCTCTCCACTTATGATAAGTGTATAGTAGCTGTTGATTTTGGGCTACAACAATGTTTCCCTCAAGAGGCAAGAAGAAGACTGGATCTTCAAAGATCCTCTCCATAAAATCATGAATCATGCTGGCCCAATCCATACCATACAAAGTGAATGGTACATCATCACCATATAGTATCCAAATCAGAAAAAATTTGTAGGTTATGTGCAAATTTGTATGATACCAATGGTTTCCCTGGTGGATACTACACAGTCTTTCCAACTATTTTTTTAGAACATCATGTGGCAATTTGTTCTCCAACAAGTTGCTAGTTGTGCAAGTTGGCTCATCTACTATGAGGTAGTCAATGGCATTATGTATCAGCTGAACATAAGAATAATACCATACTTTCCCAATTTCATGCAAAGAAGGATTATCTCCATCATAAATGTTGGTCCTAGGATGACCATGAAACCCAAAAATAATCTTGCCCTCTTGTGGAGCAATGCACTGTACATAGAAGGTAAGAAGATGCAAATACTTTATTATATGATCAATAAGTACAAAAATACATTTCTTACCATACATAGTGAGTAGTCTGAAAGTGAGGTCCAAATATGAGCCCTCCCATGAGAATATTCTCATAAGGATCTGAAAAATTAAGGAATACATACTCCTCTTGGAACACTCCATAAATAGACACATACTCCTAAGTGATAGTGTTGTTGGCCTTAGTGATAAGGCTCTTGCCTCTCCATGACTCCATTATTTGACATGCCATATGCCAAACTCATCCACCATCATGCTGATATGTGTAGGAATATCCTTCCCATGTGGAAGTACCTCCTTATCCTCCAATGTCGAAGGGTAGCCTCTTTGCACCTCGAGTGTGTCATCCCATACTCTGCCCATACTCTCCCATCATCTCCCAAGAGTAACCAAAGCAACAATATTTCTTTCTGCCCCCTCACACCTCCATCATACAAATCATGAGATGAAAACATAATGATTGATATGAAGAATGTCATGTCAACACAATGCACCCAAACTCCTTACTGCCATATGATGCAAGTGTCCTGCCAAGTTTCCTCCACCAACATACCCTTTGAAGAAGAGTATGTCACATGATGGCCAAACTCTTTCAAGAGTATCCAACACAGCCATGCCTCCTGCTTTCATGTGTCATAGAATCCTTTGCTCACCATCCACACCCATTCATCCAAATGTGGGTGTCTCCTACTATGCTCCATCTTGGTACCCCCCCAATGGAGAATACCATCCTCCCAAATCAGACTTCTACCTTTGTATTTCATGGGATGTTGAAGTGCAACTTCTTGGAGTTCTCCCAGTGAATACCCATCACAATGTTGAATGATAAGAGGACTCTCATCAAACCTTTTTTCCTCCATTGGCACACAAGTGTAATGATCATCAAGATGCTCTAGTAATAGTTGGGCCCCCAACTCATCACTGTTGCTCAATGACATTGTTGTTGATCTCCACAATGGTGTGTTTTTTGTCTCATGCTCAAGCTCAATGTTGAACATATAGTTATGCATTGGATGGTTTAGGATAAATCTCATCCTATCCTCCAAAAATCCACACCCCAACCCCAAGTTTTGTGTGCAACTCAATAATGACATATTAGGATTATTGTTTTTCCCCTCCTTAAACAACTCAAGGCTACACAGCGCAGTGAAAGTCTGCTGCTCTAGTTCATCAATATGTTTTGACCCTTGGTCATGCAAAGGCATATTTTCACAACTTTCCATAAGATGTACTGAAAGAACAGAAAGTGGAAACTTATGCATACCTTGGTGAAGCTTGGGAACATCTTGTATGGTCACAAGGGTTCCTTCTTCCAATTTGTTGGCTCCCCCAACTACTGATGGTAATGGCTGCTCTCTCATAGCTGTACCAGCGCTGGTACAAGTCTCCTCAAATGGTGGTGAAGGCTTCTCCCCCTTAGATTCCTTCTTGTCAAAATTTTTAATCAACCTTTGAGTGAAATCTGCAAATGCGGTCACTCTTGCATGGCTCAAATGGTTGAACCACCAAATTTTTGCTTCACCGTCAAGGTGCAGCGTTGCAATCTCAACAACCTCTCTTTCTACTACTGGATGTAATTGGAAGAATGCATCTAGCTTCATTCCCTAAGCCCTTGCTTTACATGTGGATGACCCATAAAAAGTAGACAATAGAAATCTATTTCCCTTAATTTTCATATTGCTACAAGGTCTCCTTTCCTCTTCGAGTTGAATGAACTATGGGAGAGTTAGATTCTCCTTGAAAGCTCTAGGTTGAGACTTATACTCTGCCAGGTATCCACTTAGAATCTCATGTTCCAAGTGCCATCCATATCCATTCCTCTTGTCTTTTTCCTCAAAAGAGAAGGGCATAGTGTATTTCTTTGGAGTTCTATGCAATGCCAGTTATTTCTTATGATGATAGGAGGTACATGGACCTTCCTCTTCTTGAAACCCTTTAAAGGTTTCATTGCATCTCTTTTCTTTCATATTCTTGACCTCCTTGGTGAGGTTCTTCTTGGATCTGAAAGGTGATGAGACAAAGCTCATTCCTTCCATCATTTAGATCTTGGTTTCTTCTCTTCTTCTCCTTATAACATATTGGCTTGAAACTCACAGGCTGAGCCAAGATTATGCTTTGATACGGCTGTAATATTCCCAAATGGGGAAATCAGCAATACATGCACAGAAAACACATTTTTCAGAATTTTGTGTTATAATAACTCATGACAGCTCATGGATCCATTAGATATGACATTATAACAACCAAATCCAAGAGTATATCAGAAACAAAGCAATATAGATGAGTTAAACAAGTCTCCCACACCCAGTATAACCAAAAACAATGTAATCCCAAAAATTACTGCAACACAGAAATAATCGACAAGTGACAACGCAGTCTAATGAGGGTTTATACTCAGAAATTACAGAGACAAATATATCTTCTCATATATTAATCAATATTGCTCAAAAATTGAGATCTATTCTCCTTTATATCAATCCAAGAGAACTCGGAAAGGGTCTCTGGATATACACCCAAATACAAATGGTGATCCACAGCCCTAGGACTGAAGAGTCACTATAAACTGAAGCACATGGAGATAGAAGGCTGAAGTAATATAGATCTGATGAAGATCTGCTCAAAGGTCTTCTCCAATGAAAGGTTGAACCCCTCAATCACAGAAAACACTCTAAAAGAGCCACATGATCCCTCACTGAAGCTACCCTCCAAAATAACACAATTCCCAGCTGAAAATACATTATAAATGATGGGGATAAGTTGGCTTGGTGCCAAATATCTGAAATGTGCCCAATAACCCTCCAAAATGATGTCCCAAGAGAAGGAATCCCTCCTCCTATGAAAAAAAAAGCTCAGAAAGTGGGTTTCTCAACCCTCCACTGCAACACCCTGCAATACAACACAATATTCTGTAGAAACTGCGCTATATCTGAAGACTGAAGCTTGGCCAGAATTTCAAATGTGTGGAATGATAGATCAGGTCTCTCCCAAGATCTACTCAATGGGAAGAGGTGGAATTCCTAAACAGGAATATCTTGTGCTAAGCAGCACCAACAATCTTAGATAAACAGCTAAAGAGAGAAAAAGTTTAAATAGACATATCAAAATAATATTCATAAGCTAACCTCATATGGCTACCATCCTCCTCCTTATAAAAAATTTTAGCCTTCTCACATTGGTTCATTAGGTTTTCCACCATCACACAATCAATCTCCCTCCAAAATTGCGCTATCCCATCATTAAAGCCACTCCTCCATAACAACATTGTTTGATTTGGTCAAGTTGACCTCTTCAGCCTGCTCCAGCCCCTCTTCACACCTAATGGTCTTCAATCCAACTTTTATATAGCTCTCTAAACTAATCCATATTCATATTGAGCTATCTTTATTGATGATCCACTCCTCCCCCATAAGTGTTTTTGACTTGGTCAAACTTGACTTTGTCCACATGCATTAGCCCTTATTCACACATGAGGGTGCTAGATCCAATTATTATCATGACCCCTTTTCACATCAAGAGGGATTTTATTTCTGCTAAAAGGATTTATGGGCCTCCTTACCCATTTATTCATCTAACCATAGATTAAGAGAAAAATTAATATTCCTATTAGCTGCATGCTAAGTTAGGAATATTACACCGTCAATTATTCCTTAAGCAATGAATCTCTACAATCCATGATTGTTTCAATACAATACTCACTATCCAACATACCCAATACAACAATACTCATGTGTGTGTGTGTGTACACTTTATCATGAGTGTTTTTTTGGGTATATGCCAACTATTTTGCATTATTAGTATTTTCTCTAACTACCTAGTGATCCTATTTATTACCCACCAATTATTAAGTGGACCTTAGTCCATTATTATGGCCACATTAGGTATTATCCCTTAGGAACCTTCATAGGTTTCTAATGTTAAATTATTTATCCTTTATATATATGTTCCACTCCATCCCCCTTCACATATTTAATCCTCAAAATATTACTAGAAGCTATATGATATGATATCAATTGGTATACCGTATGAAGCATGAGCATCCATCCATCCTATGGAGATTTGGACATAGGGCCTTGTTTCATATTGACCCATTTTTATATATCAGCTAAATTAGGAATAAACCACCATCATAATTCCCTATCACTTACACTTTTCATTCTCTTATGAAATACCATACTTAGCCATATCTCCAAAAGTTCTATGTGGAACTTCTCATCCCAAGAAATAATTCCGCACTCTACACACATTTTAATTTTCACATAGTCCATCTTGCACTACTTTCAAATTTAGCCATTTTGCAACACTTCACACAACCAATCTTCTACACACCCTACTCTTCTCCACGCCGAACATTCCACACTCCCAACCTTTCGTACGACACTTTCCTCTAAAATTTTATTTTTATGCACCTATAAAATTCTGCACAAATCATATCATATATTTTGTAAATGTTATAACTCCACTTATAAGGAATATTTAATAAAAAAAATCATAAAAGTGCATGTTTTCTCCTTCCACGGCTAACTGAAATTAGCTCATTAAATAAATTCCAATATTCAAGTTGGTGAAATGGTGTTATGTGAATAAAATATTTCATTTCTCCATTTAAGATGTGCCATAGGTTATTATCTCCCCACTATGGTGCTCACATGTCAAAATGAATATGGTTTGTGTTGAAGGGATGTATTACTAAATATTACTCATAAATTGATATTTTAAACATCTAAGAGCTTTGTATAACCACACTTGACTTATCACATATATTAAAGTGCATTGGAAGAATAAAGCAACATGGCAAGCAAAACGAATAAGAATTCCATTTGTGGTGTTGTAGCTAATTCACTCCCTCGATAAGAGAACAACTTCCATTGGTCAAAAATATATCAATGATATTTGAATTTAAAACCTGAGGAGAAGCTAAATAATAAAATTTTGTTTGCAGGCATTGTTAATGCTTGATGTGCTCCTAAAGTATTTGATTTCAGAGAACTAGTTCACTAGTGCACCTACTAGTTCAACCCCAAGATGATAACTATCAAATTATCTTTATAGGGAAAGAAACCAGTCCTATCGACTTTAAAATCCTTCAATAATATGCTCATGATATCAAACCTAAATTGGAAACTCAAATTTCCTAATATATATGCTTTATGTGATTCTTAGAGTGGTTGAATTAGTGTGACTTGAGAATTTATGGTTTAGTCTACACATGTACTAGTCAACCTCTCTTCCATCGACATATTGATGCTAGAAAAGCCATACAGGGATTTGTCTAGCTTGTTTTCCTCTATTATGATACATGAAACAACATCTCATGTACCTAGGTTAGTCTTATACATCTTTTGTTTCTCTTTCAAGAAGGGCATTGTTTTCAACTAGGCTGAAGTAATCTCTTATTAGATTTATTTTCAATTAGCTAATTTTTTTAAAACTTCATGATGACCTATTAGTTAATGATGGTGATAGTATATGTATAAAATATACCAACAGGATTCAATATAATCGTAGAATTTACTAAAATAAGATATTGAGTCCTTCTACAATTTGCAGAAACAAAACATGATGCACAATCACATATAAGCAAGAGAAAGAATAATCAATCGCACAAAACATGATGTATTTGGGGAAAGAAACTGCTCAAAACATTTCTATCTCTATATTTCATATGTTCAAGATCATGAAACAATATAATGCTTTCTCACACTAGAGAAACTTACTGCACTATGCTAACTCTCTCACCCCGATCCTGCTCGAAACTAGCTTTCTCACTAAGAAAAATCGATCAAGTATTTAACCTTTAGATTTCCTTTTCCTAGCCTTCCTTGCTTACACTTTCTTAGGCTAATTGAGCCCCTATTAATTAGGAAAATCCCCAATAATTATTGTGCAATCCTTCAAGGCCTTCCCAATGACCTCATGCATGACTTGTACAATTTTCTAATAGTACAACTAATAGATATATTCCCTTTAACCTTAGTATCAATTAGGTCTTCCTTATAGCTAACATGTAATAGCTATTTATAGTGAATTATAAGTTAACTGATTGATCACTACATGTGAATTAAATATAATTTAATTCATTGGACCTCTCACTATCTCATCTCTCAGTTAGAACTAGTTAAATATATTTTAACTCAATTAATTGAGTTAACTTATTAAAACTCACAAATAACTCAACCAGGGGTCCTAAAAAGTAGGAGATCCCTTTGCATGCATCCTCTTATACCTATAACTCGAATTTCTTAAGCTAACTAATTATTTCCGACTCAGTTCACTAATACAAGTTTTCATGAGATGAAATTACAATTTTTCTTTCAATTTAATTAAGGGAAAATTAAATCAAAAGCCTCATATGGTAGCCATTTCTGGGTGCCATTTTCTGGATGCCAATTTCATTGTTTCTTGTTGCAAATTTCAATACTCCCTCTCAACAAGAAAGGAATTCAATCTATCCCGATATGGTACCTTTGGAATGTTATTTAGGAAACACTTCTCTCTAGTGTTGTTCCTACTACAATTCCTAAAACTAAATAGCCTCCAAGAAATTGAATCAATATAATGCATTTGTCATCAAAGCCTCTAACTGCTACTAGTTACTACACTGTCTACTGAAATCTCTCCAATCTTGCTGACTATGCATCTTTTCCCTCTGCACTGCTGCCAACTCCTATTTGCGCTCCAGTATCTGACATTTTTCGCTTTGATATATGTATTCCTGACATCTGACTGCATCAATATAACTAATCCTTCCTTCTATTTTTGTATTGTGGCCTCCCCATAGCTAGGTTCGATCCATGATAAAATCCATCTCAATGGATCCTGCCCAAATTTCTTCTCTTGGGATTATGTTTGCACATCCACCCACCTCTCACCCGGAGGTATGGCTGGATGTGCTCCCTCTACCCATATGGCTCGAAATTTCCCCCTACTAGAGGTCTCTTCTTGAGTGGACGCTTCCACTTAGTCTCCTCTCTGCTTCTCCAATTTTGGTTGCTCCACAACCTTCTGAGAATGATCCTAAGGCTTCATGTAGAGAGGCTACCTCTCAACCACCAAGTAACTAACCTCTGCTTTACTCCTCAAATATTTGCATGCATCCTCGACCTCAAGAGCATATAGGTTCTTGACTCTTACGCCAATATATTTCACCTGTCTCGTGGCGATGTGTCTAAGGAACACCTTTCCTTTTCTAAATATGACATCATAACCACGGTCTTCCAATATTGCTACGGAAACAAGATTCTTCCTTAGTCCTGGAACATTCAAAACATATGTCAATATGAGAGGGGAGCTAGACTTCCTCTCAAAGGTAATTGTACCTATGTTGGTCACGCTATACCTCCAGTCATCTCCAAACTCTATGTTCTAATGGAGGTCCTTCTCCTCCAAGTCACTGAAGAGATATTTATTCCTCATCATATGGAATGAAGCATCGTTGTCTATATACCACATGCATCACATTACAGTGTTTTCCATGCATGCAATGAGAGTAAAATCAAGCTCGAACTATGAAGCTAGTGCTTCACCCGCTGCAGTTGCAGGCTCCTTCTTGCTTGCCTTCATCTGTGGACAATTTGAGGCACAGTGCCCATGCCTGTGACAGAGAGAACACTTGATCTTGGACAAGTCTCTCTTACCCTCTTCGCCTTGGGACTTCTTTCCCTTGGCATTATTTCATTTTCCACCAATGCAAAATATTCTTCTTTGTCTTTTCTGGAGGTCTCGTCTCTGGTGCTCTACCTTATCTTTTTTATTACCAAGTCACACCACAAACACTCCCAGTCTTGTAACTTCTCCCTCCCATTCACAGAGTCCTGGTAACTACACCAACTCCTAGGAATGCATAGAAGTGTTAGTATCACCAAATCATCATTAGCAACAGTCATCCCAACACTTCCAAGCTCTTCTCGACACTAATTGAACTTCTACAAGTATTCATGGATCGTCTCGCCCTCCTCCATCTTGATCTTTTTGAGCTTTTCCTTCAATACTAACTTCTTGTGGTCACTACTACTCTGAAACAGATCTGTCAAGGCCTTCCACATAGCATATGGAGTTTCCTTCCCATGGAGGCTTGAGACAATATGATCTCAAACTCCCTCTAGCAATATCCTTCTGGCCTTTACTACCTTCTTCTATCATGCATCAATATTTTGAGCATTTGTTACTGTGGACTTGGGAATAACAGTATCTATGAATTCCTTCAACCCGTTGTCCTCCAACATTACCTCCATCCTACCTTTCCATGCTATGTAATTCAAATTTCCCTCAAGATCATATTCAAGTATCAACCCATTGAAATACATCTTGATTTGTTGTTGGATCCTAAAGAATAAATCTGCAAATTTGAACATGTTCAAAACAAGCTCGATTTCTTCTCTTCTATTGTGATTCCTAGCGCTCCGATACCATGTAGAAATATCGCTCTGATACCATGTAGAAAATATCCCAATGGGATTCAATCTGATCTTATAATGTACTAAAACAAGATATTGAATCCTTCTACAATTTTTGGAAACAAAACACGATCACACAATCACATATAAGCAAGAGAAAGAAACAATCAATTGCACAACACAAGATGTATCTGGGGAAAGAAACTTCTCAAAACCCCTCTATCTCTATATTTCATATGGTCAAGATAATGAAACAATAAAATCTTTTCTCACACTAGATAAACTTCCTGGACTATGTTGATTATGTCTTTGATCTTGCTCAAAGAAGCGACTTTATATAAGAAAAATTGGTCAAGTATTTAACCTTTTGCTTGCCTCTATCTAGCCTTCCTTTCTTACACATTCTTGGGCTAATTTAGACCCTATTAATTATGAAAATACCAATTAATGATTGTGAAATCCTTAAGGGCCTCCCCAATGACCTCATGCATGACCTTTACAATTTTCTAATTGTACAATTGATATATCTCTTCCCTTTAACCTCAGTCTCAACTAGGAATTTCTTAGAAATTACATGGAATAGCTATTTATAGTGAATTATCAATTAAATAATTGATCACTACTTGTGAATTAAATTATATTTAATTCACTGGACCTCTCACTAGCTCATCTCTTAGTTAGAACTAGTTAAACTGATTTTAACTCAATTTCTTGAGTTAACTAATAACTCTATTAGAATTTTGCTTCTGTGATCCATAAAATGTGTAAGAAATTTTTTCGGTGAAAATCACATGTAGGGAATTTTTGCCGATGCGTTTCGAACCAGCTAGTGTGGCTCATCATCAGGACAAGATGAGAAATCTGAACCAAAAAACTAGATTAAATAGACAGGAAAGTTCCAACTAGCCGTTAGTAATATAACGGCTTGTTTGACTAAATTAATAAAATAAATTAAATTTCATCAATAAAACTATATTTTATTATGTATGATTTCCAATAAAAATTTTATTAAAAGTTTTAAATTTAAATTTAATTCAATATTAATGATTTCCAATAAATATAATGTTAAAATAATTTTTTATTTTAATAATTTGAAAAAATAAATATATAAAATAAAAAAAATAAAAATAATATATATATATATATATATATATATATATAACAATAAAATAAATAAATAAATTTAAAAATAAAAAATAAAAATAAAAATAAAACCCTTATATATAAATAAAATAAAATAAAATAGATAAAAATAAAATATTTGAAGGGGAGAATAAAAGGAAAAATAAAAGGAAACTAAGAGTGAAGGGCGGGAATCCAACATCTACTGACACTCCACCCATCTTCCCTATTAAGGTTGATAGTCCTCTTTTCGATCTCCAAGGCTTCCCTCAATTTGCGATGGTGGAAATGGTCAATCTTTGCAATAACCTCAGCATCCTCAATACAGATGTGATGATTCGTTTTATCGGCATGCTCTGCTAAGGCAGAGGACTGAGATCTACAATGTCTAAGGTCAACAATATGTTCCTGAATCCTTTGATTAATGGATCGACCAGTTTCACCAATGTATGGCGTCCCACAAGAACACAGAATCAAAGTTACAAGTGCACTATCGGTTTTTTTGGTTGAATTTCTCATCTTGTCACCGATGATGAGCCACACTAGGCTGGTTCGAAATGCATCGGAAAAAAAATTCCTACATGTGATTTTCAACAAAATAATTTCTTACACATAATTACAACTCACAAATAACTCAACTAGGGGTCCTAAAAAGTAAAAGATCCCTTTACATGCATCATCTTAGACCTCTAACTCGAATTTCCTAAGCTAACTAAGTCTTCCTGACTCAGTTAACTAATACAAATTTTCGTGAGATGAAATACACTTTTTCTTTCAATTTAATTAAGCGAAAATTAAATCAAAAGCCTCATATGGCAACCATTTCTGGGTGTCATTTTCTGGATTTCATTTATGGATGCCAATTTCATTATTTCTTGTTGAAAATTTCAACAGTATATTGAAATTTTTTCAATGACCCACCCCCTAAAATAATATGAATCCCAAAGCGGAGCCAATATAGTTTTTTAATATAATTTGTTTATGGAGACATAAAGCATCATTTCATTTCTACCTTTTCTAGGATAGATTTGTTAGGGAATTCAGATATATATTGACTAAAATTAAACCCCGAAGGTTGACTCTAGAAGAATAGGAGTGCTTAAAGGGAAAAGGAGTGTATATCCCAAAACAAAATCATACATTCATACTTTATGGCTATCAAAATTTATGGGTTTCCCAAACAGGTACAACCTAAGTCCCATCTAATCTTTCCTAGGAACATTTAACATATCCTTTTGTACTTAATTATTTATTTCTTAGCTATAATAAGTTCTCAAGAAGGTTAAAGGTGATTATCATACTTCATGTGCCTAATTTGTTTATTATGCGGGATATTAAGTATATTTGGTAGAAATCACAAGGAATTTACTCAAAATAAAAATATGGAACCTGTCCCCTACTTTAGGATGACCAAACTTGGTAGACACATAGCAATTACTACTCCTCCCTATAGTTGTGAGGTCACATGAAGCAAGATCCTATTTTCTAGGGATTTTTTAGGGAAATTATCTCTCTCTATAAAGAGGCTACCCCTCAACTATGTTTTTCCAAATAAGGGGATTACGTAGTCCATTAGGATTTGAATTATTGGATATTAGAGTCAGTTGTAGTAAGTAGAGGCATTAGCCTAAGAAGTCTTGTCTTGTAATCTGCTATGTATGAGTGCATTTTTTTATCAATGAAAAGAATTTTTGGTTTTTAGATGGCTATCTCTTCAAGGATATGACCCTCTTGGGGTTAAGGCCCACCCCAGGAGCTCAAGACCCCTCTTTGTACTTTTGTTTTCCATGCATTAGTTAATCTAGTCATTTCCGTAATATGAGTTATGAGTATTGTTTTCTACAAGCTAATGAGTTAGTTTGTTTACAAGTATTTTTATGAATCTTATTTTAGTAAGTTTAGAAATAGTTATTTTATATCGTTAACATTCTTTTCCATGCATTTAGCTTTTTTATATTGTTTTTATCCTTACTTTTTGTCATACATTTTTGTATTTTTTTATTGCATAAATTTTGGTTTTGTAGAGCTATAGGAAACCCCAAAATCACTCTTTTTTTCAATAAGTACTTGGAAAATACATCTTGACCATCCTTTAGCCTTCCCTCAGCTTATCCTTCCTCCAAACCGCATCTAAAGAACATTTTTTTGCTCACCGGTTTGTCTTTTGTTTCAAAACATGGACTCGTGTAGCAGCCCAAAATTCACATCAAAAGCTCATCTGGATTTTCATCCAAAGCATGGTTATCCTTCCTTGAAATTTTATAACATCACTAATACACTGATTGAATTTGGAAGCCGAGATACCTCATAAAATCTTTGACCTACTTGTTGTAGTAAAACTATTTTTTTCTTGTAAATTAGGGTTTGATGTTTTAGTACTTAATTTCAGCCACAAGTTTGTTTCCAATGCGTAGTAGAGTAGATATGATTGTGTTTAAATATGATTGAATTGGTTTTCGTTCTTTTCCTACAAACATAATAAATTTTCTTGATGATATTTATTTCCTATAATTTTGAGAATTTCATGTATTATAAACAATAAAATGGTCTTTGTGTAACATTTCCTCTTTAGTTACTTTCACTTGCATAACATCAACAACAAAAAAGAACCCATTACATGTTGCACACATAGTGTCAACCCCTCTTAATTTTGTACAAACCTCATATTGACAATTAACGAGTTCCTTAGGAGTTACAACATTGTTCTAATATTGAGGGCTATCACTTTTTGGCATATAAATTTTCGAACAGATGTGCCAAAAATATATTTTTATATTCGGTGACAATCACGCCTAACAACAAAGAAAACAAAGAAGAAATACGCTAAAAAAATTCTATAACCTTCAATAAGACTTTCAGATGTAGTGGAGTAGAGAATTGAATCGGGTATTTAATTTCCTCCTCCATAGGAGGGTCCTTTTGTGACCCTAGAATTCAAGTGGCTACTCTTCTCTCTCTTCATTGTTGGAAATGGGAAAATAAGAAAACGGATTGAACTCAATGTGAAGAGCTTGAGAGTAATGAGAACAAAGTGACAACGACAATAATTATCATATGTAGAGAGTGTGGGGAAACCTCCTTATTTACTATCCTAGATCCATCTTGACACTGGATCTATCAAGTGTCAAGAAGGATCGAATCTATTTTCACTCTAAAAGAGGTTTGCATATCAAAATATTTGATCCCTCTCAACGCTTGGTAGATCTGGAGTTAAGATGGATCTAGGCTAGTTTAATTTCCCCCTATAAATAGGTTATATTTCACATGTATAAAATGGGTCAATACCATGGATTCTTAATACCATAAGTCAATACCATAGGACATTTTTATTATTATTATTATTTTATTCTATTATTTTTATTTTATTTTATTTTATTTTATTTTATTTTTATTTTTATGTAATTTGACTTGGTCAAAATGTTAAACATTACATTACAAGGTCTCTACCATACTAGGTTGGAGAGCGCCTCTCAACACAATAATAAAATGATAGGATAAATCTAGATCTAGTCAAAACAATAAAATATTATTAGACCAAATCAAGATCTAACCGTTAGGAGTATTTTATTATATTGAAGATTGAAAAAGATTAACGAAATGGTCAAAAATCATTATTTAATGAACTAACTCAAAAAATAACGGTTAATTGAGTTAATTAAAAAAAAATTGATTGAAGTAATTAATAAATAAAAATGATTTATTAATAACTTTAGGAATATATGGTGAGAGTTTGTTACAAATAATTACTAAATAGTGATTTAATAATTATTTCATAGGAGGAATGTGTGAATATTAAAGAACAATAAATAAATAATGGTTTATTTAACTATTCTTGGGTAATATGGCCAAAGGGAGTTAGAAATAATTACTAAATAATGATTTAGTAATTATTTCAAATGAGAGAAGTTAAATAATTAGGGAATAATAAATTAATAGTGATTTATTTAATTATTCCTATTTATGGGTGATTTTTTTTAAATTATTTTCACAAAATGGGTAAATATGAAAAAAACATGAAATTAATTAAATGAATTTCTAGGCTATTTTCAATTGAGTAAACAAAAATAATTTAGGAAAAGTGGTTCTCTAAATTATTTCATAAGGTGAAAGTGGGTTTTTATATGTAAACTCATACCACATAGTGTATTTGGATCATCCTAGTGGAAAATGGCCAGGTGATCACTTTTTAGGTGATAACAGACTGCCCCCCAATATATGAGTGCTAGGAGCACATTATATGACTGAAATACATTGTAGGCTCACATTCACTATACATTGAAGCGGGAGTCAAATAGAGAGAGAGATAGAACCATTGTAGCATAGGGAGGAACTATAACCAGAGGAGGAGATACCTACTTGTCATAGAAAAGTATCTTTTATGGTGTTTACATGACCTCAATTAGGCAAGGGAGGCATACTCATACCCACCAAGATAACTCATTACAAAGAATAATGGTGCACCTAGCAATGTGGGTCTGATCAAAATAATACTTCATACATGGGGTTTTGGCGTCAATAGGCCAGATAATAATACAATGATACAAAAGAGTCCCATATACATATGTGCCTAGAATACAAAGCCCAAGACTAATACAATAAATGTTTTTGAACTGAGTACATAGGACCAAATGCCCCCAAGTTGATCTGAGGGGGAAATCACAACCAAATAATCCTTGTTGAACATGATGGGGCTCTGAAGATTTGAATGAGTTAGCTGAAGGAGGGGCTCATGTTATGGCCTCTGCGATCGACAGAAACCAAGCTAGTCATACATATTAGACTGCATTTGAGGCTGGATCATGAATTATTGGTGGTCTAGCATGTTGGGGGATAACTCAAGGGCCACCCCCTCATGAGGTTTCGAACATCTCACACATACCTGAGAAATTTTGGGACAATTTGTTGAATCACTGGACCATCAACTGTTTGATTCTCGATCATGCGATAATGAGTTAGAGTCAAGCTCGCGAGAAACAACCAAGTTAAAGGGAAATGATGGTTCCCTTAGATTGATCTAAGGCACCCATGAATGAAGAATATGGATGCAAGTTACATCGCCCTCTAGGTCACTCTCCTAGAACAAATGTGTTAAATTCAACAGGGGAGGGTATGTTAGATCCGCAGGAAATGAGGAGTCCTCAACAAAGGTGCGAGGAAAGACTAGCATCAGAGAGGATAATGGATAATGAGGAGATGGGTGTACTAACGAATTCCCTTGTTAGAGCATAATAGGCAAGTTTGACCTAGTAGTGACTGATACGATTCTGGAGGGGATGGTCAATTACTTAAATAGAGGCTTTTCAAAGATAGATTGGGACATCTGGAGGTAAAATCTTGGCAATACTTAATGAATGTGACACATAGAGAGGATGATATAATATAATAGGACTCAACGAGGTTCTAAATAGACTCCATAGGATATAATGGTGATTTATCTGTGATAATTTGAACAAGGGTGACTCAATGATGCTGCCACAAGGGATAGGCCCCAGAGTGACCATCAGAACATGAGTAAAAAGTGGTTATTAATGAAGAAACTTGACACATAAGTCGACAAGTGCAAATACAATGCGGTTAAAGAGTACGAGCGATAAATATGAAGAGAGTTGATTTCAATAGGGAGTAAAGTGATACCTCATGGAAAAAATGGCTCCCATGTGAAGAGTCAAAATATCGAAAATGAATAAAAACCCATTAGAGAGCTAGGAGGGAGTTTTCCAACAATGCATATAGTTCTTTAAGCATAGATATGGTGAGCTTGTAATGGCCAACGGAAAAACTTTGGTTTTCATATAAAATGGATTTTTGCTCCCAATTAAAATTCATGTGTGCATTGTGTTATTGATGAATTTTAAGAGAGCCATAAAACTTGGTGAGCTGGAAGAGGACAAACTGATCAGTGGATTTTGTGTAATATTCCTAAACTAGCATGCAGCTAATAGGAATATTAATTTTTCTCTTAGCACTTTCTCAGATGAATAAATGGGTAAGGAGGCCCATACATATCTTAAATAGGCATAAAATCCCTCTTGATGTGAAAAGGGATCATGATAATAATTGGATCTATCACCCTCATGTGTGAACAAGGGCTAATACATGTGGACAAAGTCAAGTTTGACCAAGTCAATGGCACTAATGTGGGAGGAGTGGATCATCAAATAAAGAAAACTCAATATGAATGAGGATGATTTTAGATAGTTATATAAAGCTGGATTGAACACCCTTAGGTGTGAAAAGGGGTTGGAGCAGGTTGAAGAGATCAACTTTGACCAAATAAAACATCGTTGTTATGGAGGAGTGGCATTAATGATGGGACAGCGTAGTTTTGGAGGGAGATTGATTGTATGATGGTGGAAACCCTAATGAGTGGGACCCAAGGTGAGAAGGCTCACTTTGTTTATAAGGAAGAGGATGGCAGCCATATGAGGTTAGCTTATGAATATTATTCTCATATGTATGTTTATACTTTTGCTCTCTTCAATTGTTAAGCTAATATTGTTGGTGTTGTTTAGCACAAGGTATTCATGTTTAGGAATTCCACCTCTTCCCATTGAATAGATCTTGGGAGAGACCTGATTTATCATTCCACATATCTGGCATTCTGGCCAAGCTTCAGTCTTCAGCTACAATGCAATTTCTGCATAATATTTTGTTGTGTTGCAGGGTGTTGCAGTGGAGGGTTGAGAAACCCACATTTTGATATTTTTTTCATAGGAGGGAGGATTCCTTCTCTTGGGAGATAATTTTGGAGGGTTCTTGGGCACATTTCAGACCTTTGGCACCAGGCCAAATTATCCCCATCATTTACAACATGTTTTCAGCTAGGAATTGCATTATTTTGGAGGGCAGCTTCAGTGAGGGATCTTGTGGTTGTTTTAGAGTGTTTTCTTGTGATTGAGGGGTTTAGCCTTTCATTGGAGGATACCTTTGAGCAGATATTCATCAGATCTATCTTATTTCAGCCTTCTATCTCCAAGTGCTTTATTTTTCAGTGACTCTTCAGTCCTAGGGCTGTAGATCACCATTTGTATTTGGGTGTATATCCAGAAACCCTTCCCGAGTTCTCTTGGATTTGTATAAAGGAGACTAGATCTCAGTGTTTTGAGCATTAGTGATTAATATATGAGCATATCTATTTTTCTCTATAACTTTTGAGTATAAACCCTCATTATACTACGCTGTCACTTGTTGCAGTATTTCTGTGTTGCATTATTTTTGGGGTTTGCATTGTTTTGGGCTATTCTGGGTGTGGAAGACTTGTTTAACCCATCTATCTTGATTTGTTTCTGATATCCTCTTGGATTTGGTTTTTATAATGTCATATCTAATGGATCCATGAGCTATCATGAGTTATTATAGCATAAAATTCTGAAAAAATGTGTTTTTTGTGCATGTATTGTTCATTTCCCCATTTGCGAATATTACATTTTGGATTTGCAACTTTCAGGTTGGTGGTCATACTTGTATAAAAATGGTTATAATTATTCTTGGAAGGATGGTTCCTAGTGAAGTATGAAGGTAAGAAAGGATACGTGAATGAAATAATAGAGGAGGTTTAATATCATCCCCTCCCACTAATTCAAGCTAGGGGGGCCAAGTGGTAAGTGTGATATCACATAGAGTAGGATTTTTGAATGTATGTTATCAATAATTTGTTATATGCGAAGTGTATATGGCTCGCTAGAGAGACCGATAGGAAAACCTATCCAAAGAATGAAAGGATAATTGACCATAACTATATCGTTGGGTTTTTTAGAAACAATGGATAGCATGACACTACTAAAAAGGGGCTTAAAACAGTAGTGTGACCAAATTATACAACTCTTGACAATTTATACTTTTCAATCAATTTAGAACCCACTCATGCAATCAACATCGTAATTTAATCATGTAAAAAATAACATCATAATCATTTCCATACACATGTGCAACACATATATATATATGTGTGTGTGTGTGTGTGTGTGTTGCACATGCGTTTGGTGATGATTATGATGTTATGTTTTACATGATTGAATTACTATGTTGATTGCATGAGTGGATCTTATTTTTATTTATTTGGAAAATATAAGCTTCAACTTGTTATTACATCGCATCCCCACAGGGTTCCACTTGTAGTTTTATCAGTTTCTACTAAAAGTAACTTCTATCCTTTCTCGTTTACTAGCTATTGTAGAAAGGGACTCCTTCCCTTGCTCATTTATCAGCCACTAATAAAAGTGACTATTTCCCCTGCTAATTTATAAATTTTCACAGAAAGGGAGTATTTCCCCTACTCATTTATTAGCCACTACTAAAAGGTATTTCTCCCTGAAATGAAAGCTACCACCTTCTAGCTATGTTGATCCATCTTTCATACATTTTCAAACTCAAATCAATAGGCCATTTTCTTTCATGAAAAAATAAACTTATCACCTCAACCACTCACCACAAACACCATACAAACACCTATAACAATATTTTATTACCATAAAATATCCTTTATCAATCTTTCTGTTGAGATTCAACAAGATGATGATCCTAGTGAAAATTAAGTACCTACACTAGGTGGGACCCGCAGGCTATTTTTAGAATTTGGATCAAAGTCTATTTTTAACAGTAATCTATTTATAGATGGTTGAGAAAATTATATGGATGGATGGGTGTCTAATTTTGGAATGCATGTGCGAAGTTGTTTCGTGGAATGCATGTCTAAAAATATAATGCATGTTGATTATTGTTATCTCTTAACAATACTTAGACAATAAATAATAATCTATTCTCTTGAAGCACTTGATTTCAACTAACTGATGTGGAAAACTATTTAACTGGAGGAATTTTGAGTTCAAAGGTTGGTTGGTGGGACATGCTAGTGGACTTTGTTGTAACTGAGTGATAAAAAGTTGTAACAGAGTTGGATGTGTAGTTATGTGAGTTGTAAAGTAGTTTAACTTAGTTAAGTGAGTTAAACTCAGTTGTACTAGTTGTAACTAGTTGTAACTAAAGATACACTAGTGAGAGATCAGTGAATTAAATATTAAATTGATTCACATGGAGTAATCTCACATGAAACTGAAGATTTACTACTATTAACTACATGCATGTCAAATCCAGTGGAGACCCATTTGAGAGATAGGTGAAAGGGACAGTTTGACTATCAATTGTAACTATAGTGGGTGCAAAAGTGCAACCAAACACACATTGGAGAAGCCAATGAGGATTGCACATTCAAGGAAAGGCAAGATCTAGTTCATCCAAGGATTGTGATTAGCATGGATTGCGCAATGGAGGCAGTAAATTGGTGCACGTGTGAGACAATTTTTGTATGACAGTGTGAGACGATTGTATATTGTACTGAGAGCTCTTGGAGTAGGGTTTTGTATGATATTGTTTCATGATCCATGATATATACATAATATATGATAGTGGGGTTTTTAGCTTTATGCTTTCCCGGTAAAAACATATGTGTTATGTGTGATTGATCTTTCTTCATGTGTTTGCAATTGGCGATTAAATTTCTGCAAAGATTTAAGTAGAAGGATTATGTATTTAACAATGGCATATAATTTTTAGATCAGGAGAATCCGGAAATACATAATTTTATTAAAATTTCTACACTTTCATCACTGATAAAACCACCAAACACACCAACAACGACAATCCTTAGCAGTTTGTTAATTTCACCACAAAAACATCTTTGTTGAATACATTAAAACACCATTCAGCAATTCATTTTTTGTCTTCTCAAAAATATTTCTGATGCCACAATTGATCTTTGATTCACCTCTAATGCATAAATACACTATGCATCTCATTGCACCAACAATCTCTCACACCAACACAACCAACATAGTTTCACACCTCTTGTAAATTTGAGTATGCTTATAAAGGAATTTGGACTCATGTTTTGGAATCAAAAACTTTAGTTAACTAATGCTCTTTAATGCCTGCATGAATATTTTTATTTTTGTATTTTTCTTAATTCTATCAAATCATATGAATGTGTTCTTCAATTCTTCAAACTCTCCTTCCTTATTTCTACAAGAAAAACTAAGCTTTATATTCTGGAATTTTTACAAGATTTATCTATGCCTTTATAAATATGGAACTTTTCCAAATTTAGCTATTTGGCCAAATTTGTCTCCAAATATGTCCATGCCACCATTGGAGCTACAAACTTGTTCATGCCTTTATTTTAGCTCTCCCGATGTATTTGGAATAAATTCCAAATTTCAATGCCAAATATTATGCTTCCAACCCGTTTGTGTTTTAAGCCTTCAAACATAGTCCCAAGCACCTTAGCATAGGCCCAATGCATTTTAATAAAACACCAAGTTCTCGAATTTTTCACACATAAGCCTTCAACTATAGGTCTAAATCCTTAACTAAGGATTTCCCATTGTAATATTTCCATAAGGGCTTAACAAATGTTGCCAAATATCCACGCCCTCGGTCACATATCCGTACATAGCCAAGTCCTGGTGATAGAATTTAGCCCTCGACCTTCCCTTCATGATGACATGTATTGTGGGGCCATAATATGCACAAATTGGCCAATCAAAAGGCTACCGAGATGAGTTTTATTTTCCATCACAATGCCTTCATGTCTTGTTGCCCAATCAACCCGAAGCAACCTCCCTTGCACCCTTTTATTTCCTTTTGAGGTGGTACCTTCAAGATGACATATCAATTGGCTTTTCCCTATGCCTTTAGTATTTGTCCTGTAATCCAACATGTACGCCCACCTGTCTTGGAGCTGAATCAACCCAAAGCTTCCTCTTTTTCACTCACTTGAAACCTTCCAAGGTCACAGGAAATGGGATGAGGTGTTTCGGTGGGAACCACTACCTTACTGTGAACCAATAAATGACTAGTTGGAGTGAACTTTCTCTGAAAAATTCCATATACACCCGGCATCTATTCATCCTAGTGTAATCCTTATGTGTGTGCATTAGCACTTCCATGGAAGGTTTCTCAGAGTGATATGGCTCTAGGACATTAGGTATGTTTTATATTATTTCCACGATTAGTCGCACTCATGGGGGGGTCACAGGGGGGCGATAGCCCAACATGTTTCTTGCACCGGGTGCCACGAGGGGGGGGGGGGGGGTCACTGGGGGGTGGTAGCCCCCCCTATCCAAGGGTTCTCAAGGGGCAGGTTTCTCCCTGCACGGGGTCCAGGGCAGCGCCCCTGGAAAAAAAAAATTTCCTTATTTTTTGGTGGGCGGACCTGCCTATGGTTTTGTGCATGGGTTTGCACATGATTTTGGGGCATGATTATTTTCAGCCCCTGGTATTTTGTAGATTTGGTCAAGGGAACTATTGTTAAGTTTTAATCCAGGGTTAATGGATTGGGGTTTATGAATGCTTCAACATGTATATATATGTGTTGTAACACTAAAAGGAATATAATGAAAAATCAATCTAGTAGTCCCGTTTTGAGATCCAGCGGAAAAATATCTGTGTATCTATTTTATGTTTTATGCTCTCACTATTATTTTTTTTTGGTCTTTAAGAATTCGTTTGTAGATAATTTATGTACTAATTTAAAACCTACATTTGGTATCAGAGTTTTTTTCAACTTCAAGGGGATGCCTTTGTTGCTGATGGTTTTTTTTCTCAGGCCTGTGGTAGACCATGTTCAGTGGGAGATCTGTGGGATCGATTCTTGCAGTGAAAGAAGATGGCGAGCAGTGGAAAGATAGATATTGAGAAATTTAATGGTCAGAGATTTGAGTTGTGGAAGCTCAACATGGAGGATTTATTGGTGGATAAATATCAATGGATCGTAGTAGATCCGGGTACTTAACCAATGACAATGTCAGATGAAGACTGGGAAAATTTGAATCGGAAGGCAAAGAGAACAATGTGATTGTGTATCCAAAACGGTATTGTTGAATGTATCTGGGGAAGCTATAGTGAATACTTTGTGGGTCAAGTTAGGGACTTTTTACCAATCTAAGTCTCTGGTGAATAAATTGTTCCTACAGAAAAAGATGTATAACCTGAGGATGAAGGATGGAGACTTGGTGATAGAGCATTTGAACGCCTTCAATACTGTGGTAAGTCATTTTTCATATGTTGATATTAAATTCTCAGAGGAAGACAAGCACATCAATTTGTTTTGTTATCTACCAGATTCGTGGCACAGACTGTTTATTGCAATAGGTAGCAATACAACTACCTTGACTTTTGATGAAATAGTCTCAGGCTTGTTGTCAGAGGAAATGAGATGGAGAAATATGGAGGGCCAGAATGGAGATGCCTTATCTGTATGAGGAAGGTCCCAAAACATAAATAAAAATAATTTTTCGAGTGGGAGATCTAAATCTCCAGGCAAGCATGTAAAGCTATGCTAGAAATGTGGAAAAGGAAGGGAACTACAAAAAGGACTCCAGATATAAATCTCCTGAGAAAGGAAAGGGATCAGATGATGCTCCTTCTTCAAAAGCAAAAACCACCTCAGATGAAGGTGGGGATGTGTATTTGGCTTCTTCTTAAAATACACATGTAGATCATGAGGCATGGTTGATTGACTCAGGTGCATCATTTTACTTCACTCCCCATAGGAAGGCCAGAATCATTGGACATGGAAAATTCAAGCTGAAGCTGCAAGGTGGAAGGATTAGAACACTTCCTGGTTTTCTTCATATTCCTACATTGGCCAGAAATTTGATTTCTATAAGCAAGATGGATTATGAAAGTGTAAAAATAGTGTTTGAGAAATATACCTGCAAGATGGTTCAAGGAGAATTGGTATTAATGCAGAGAGTTAAGATTGGAACTTTGTACAAGATTTAATGTAGCACTATTATTGATGGGTGCAACAGTTCTATGGTTCCTGAAAGTGGAGCGGAAAGCCTAGCGGTCTTTAGAAAAAACACCATGCTATGGCATCAAAGGCCTAGACATATTGGAGAGAAGGGCCTTCGGATACTGCATGGTAATGGTATGGTATAAGGTATGTCTAATTTCTCTCTGGATGTCAATCTCTATGAAAATTTTGTATGTGGGAATCATAATCGGGTGAGTTTTCCTTTTGGTGCTAAGAGGGCGAACAAGATATTAGAGCTTGTGCACAGTGATGTGTTTGGATCTATGTCGGTTCCATCACTGGGAAATTGTGTGTATTATGTTTCATTCATAGATGAATTCTAAAAGAATACATGGATATATTTCTTGAGGAATAAATATAAAGTATTTGACAGATTTAAAAAATTTATGGCTCTGGTGGAAAACCAAATAGAGAAGAAGATAAAGGTGCTAAGGAAAGATAATGGTGGAGGGTTCTGCAAGAAGGAATTTGAAGAGTTATGTAAGAAGTGTGGTATAGCACGACAGAAGACTAGTCCATACACACATCCGCAAAATGGAGTTGCAGAAAGAATGAACAGAATGTTGATGGAAAATGAAAGAATCATGCTCAGTGGTATCGGGTTAGCACAAAAATTATGGGTAGAGGAAGTGGAGATTGCATGTTACATGGTTAACAGATCACCTTCATCATTGTTGGAGGATAAGACTCCACATGGGGTATGGACTGGTAATAAACCCTCTCTTTCACATCTGAGGTTATTTGGATGTGATGCATATGTACATTTTCTAAAGGAGAAAAGGACCAAGTTGGATAATAAATCTGAAAGGTGAATCTTTATTGGGTATAAGGATGGTTGAAAAGGTTACAAGATTTGGAACCTAGAAACAAGGAAGGTTGTGTACAATTGAGATGTGGTGTTTAGAGAGGTGAAAGATGTTGTTAAACATTATGTCCTACCAAAGGAACATGAGAAGATAGAGTTAGATGAATCAAAATCTACAACATAACAAGATTCAGAAGAGGAAGAGCCACAAACTCCAGCTGTGAGAAGATCCGTTCAGGAAAGAAGGTAACCAGAAAGGTATAGTCCATCTGATTTTTGTTCAAATTTTTCTTTAACTATCACTAATGATGATCCCATAACTACCAGGGAGGTAGTGGATTCAAAGGATGGAAAACTCTGGAAGGAGGCCATGGTTGATGAAATGGCATCCTTGTACAAAAATGAGGCATGGGATCTAGTGGAGTTGCCAGCTAGAAGGAAGCCCATCGGGAGAAAATGGGTGTTTAAGAAGAATTTGAATGTAGAAGGCAAGGTGGAGAAATACAAAGCTTGACTGGTAGCAAAAGGTTATTCCGAGGTGCCGAGAATTGATTTTGGTGATATTTTTTCTCTTGTTGCCAAGGTTACTTCTATTAGATTACTTTTATCTGTTGTTGTTGCATTTAATTTTGAGATAGAACATATGGATGTGAAGACAACATTTCTTCACAGAGATCTGGAAGAGGAGATATACATGAAGCAACTTGAAGGATTTACAGTGAAGGGTAAGAAATAACTAGTATGCAGGTTAAAAAAGTATTTGTATGGGTTTAAAACAGCCACCAAGGATGTGGTATCAGAAATTTGATACCTATATACGGGAACTCGGCATCACGAGAAGAAAAGAGGATCACTATGTGTATTTTAAATTAATTGTGACTGTGTTATTTATTTGACCTTGTATGTGGATGATATGTTTCTGATTGGAAATGACAAAGAAATTATCCAAGATTTGAAGACCCAATTGTTCTCCAAATTCGACATGAAGGATCTTGGTGCTACGAATTATATTTTGGGCATGGAAATTAAGAGAGATCGGGTAAAGAGGAAGCTTTGGTTAAACTAGAGGAAGTATGTCAAGACAATATTGCAGAGGTTCAATATACAAGATAGTAAACCGGTGAATGTTCCTATTCTTGTAGGTGTAAAGCTATCTATTGAGCAGTGTCCCAAGACACAAGAAGAAGAGGAGGATATGTCCTGTGTTCCACATGAAAGTGTATTGGGTAGCCCGATGTATGCAATGGTTTGTACCAGACGGGACATTGCACATGCAGTGGGAGTATTAAGCGGGTTTATGTCAAAACCAGGGAAGGAGCATTGGACAACAGTGAAGCAGGTTTTCATATACTTGTGTGGCACTAGTGATTATGGTTTTTGCTACTAGGGAAGAGCAGGATTAGACATAGTTTTGTACATATGTGGTTTTTTTGATGCATATTGGGCTAGAGATCTCGACCAAAGAAGATCTACAAGTGGGTATGTGTTTAGTCTATTTGGAGGTGTATTCAGTTGGATGAGTAAAAGACAGTATGCAGTGGATCTTTCAACTACAGAGGTAGAATAAATGGCAGGCACTCATGCAAGCAAGGAAGCAGTTTGGTTGCAGAGAATATGTTCAAGTATGGGGTTGGTGCAGTGAGCTATAAGGATAGACTGTGATAGCCAAAGTGCAATTTTATTGGCTAAGAACCCTGCTTATCATTCAAAGACAAAGCACATTGATGTTCAATATCACTTTGTGAGAGATATGGTTGAGGATAAAAAGGTGTTGTTGGTAAAGGTGGACACTTTGAAGAATCTTTCATATGCATTGACGAATTCTGTGAGTACTAAAAATTTATCTTGGTGCAGATAAATAAAGGGTGTTGTAGGATTGGATTAATGAATAAGCTCTCATGTGGCCCCCTGTGGAAAGAAAACAACAAGTGGGAGAATGTTGGGTATGTGTTATATTATTTCCATAACTAGTTGCACGTGTGAGGGGGTCATAAGGGGGGTGATATCTGTTGGCGAAGAAACAGGTCTCGCAGGCAAGACCCAGGTTCAGAGATTGGGGCCAACAAGGGAATCTGTTGTAGTCTAGAACCACGTCGGCATTGTCACCCTACTCCGGAGAGCAGAGAGTCTCACCCGAGGCGTACCACAACCACATGCAGAAGGGGAATATATCGATAGTGGTGGAAGGATCCGAAACTCATGATTAATATTGAATTGATTGCATAAACATCATTATATACGCAAGAACATTCAGAAGATCGAACAGGTATTAAGCAAATAAAATTTTAAGACATCACAGACATCATGCATGCATATAACTCACGAAATAAGACAGCAACCTGAAAGTATATTGATAATCCTCAACCAAATCCTCAGTTACATTGCTTCCACAGGAAGAGCTTACAAGTCTGTTACAGATGTCTTGTCAGACAAAAAGATAGATTAGAGAAGCCTAGGAACTAAAAATATATCATGCCCGGAATGGATCTCTCTTGCAGCATCCACCCGATCCTCTTCAGTCTCTCTTCATTCGTCCCTTCCTTCGGCTGGGTGACGGCTATTTATTCACCCGTCGTCGCAACCGTTAGTTCCTCTTGCGTTCTTCTTCCGCTGCTTCTGGCTTCTCTCTTGTTGTCTATGAGTTCTTATCTCTGTCTTCTGTTGTATCTTCTCTTCGTCTGTACTCATGCATCTTCTTTCTTCAGCTATCTCCTATTCCCTTGCAACCTTGGTAGCTCCGCTACTCACCGTAGTTGCGAATTGGTTGCGAATGCCATGTGTCGTTCCGCAACCCAAAAATCTGTTCTTTATTCAAAATTCAAAATATTCAAAACAAGTATTCAAAACAAGGGCCCCAACAGGCCCTGACCATAGTTTCTTGACTCGTCCCGAGTCAATCACAAATCACAGTCTCTATCTCCATCGCCCCACTAGATCCTGTGCCATGTTCTTGCTATGCGCCTTCAGCCTGCTATCCAAACAAGGGCCCCAATTCTGGGACTTTGCTGAACGTTGTAGCCTTAAGCTCATGGAAGGTCGTCACAGCTTGTTGCCACCCCTACACTAATGAATCTGTTTCTGCGAAAATCTTAGTGACAGCTTCCTTCTCTACATGCGCCGGTATAGTCCCAAACATCGTGCCAATTTGGATTTCGGCCTCGGCAGCTAGCTGTTGCATTACCCTAGTGCTGCATTGGAGGGGCGGGCGAAGCTCACGAATTACATGTTTGGCCATTGCTGAGCTGGCCTCTGTTTGTTGAATCTGCACCTCTAGAGCATCCGCCTAGGCGTATAGCTGGTCCAACCGCGCGGGGTACATGCCCTCCTGGATTTCCCTCGAAATTTGTTGCAATTGCGCTGAAATTGGATGTGTTTTAACTGTAAGGGCCATTGAGCACTCCTGGAGACCCTTTAGGAGGTCGTAAGCATCACGCGTTGCAGAGTTGAGAATTTCTTGCATCTGGTGGACCTGGCCCTGCTTTTCTGCAATCTGTGCTGAATATACTTCCTATGGATCGGGCAGCGCTGGCCAAGTGGCTAACGCTGCTTGAAGCTCCACATTTTCCCTGTGGAGGCCATTGAATGTGATCTGGAAGTGGAGGGCCTGTGCTACGATACTTGTCTCTAGTACATCTGCAGGCAGCTGAGTATAATGAGCCTCGACAGCTGGCCATAGCTCTGAAAACACCTTGGTGATGTCGTTTATCTGACCTTTCAGCTTCTCCTGTGTTGTTATGAGTTGTTCGCGCTATTCAGTAAGCACAGTGATCTACTGTTGTTGTCCGTCGCACCTCTGCTGTAGTTCAGAATGGAGCCTTTCGGCCTGATGGGCCGCCCTCTGGATAAAGAAGTACAGCTGAGCCGCACCCCATGTTTCTAAATTAGCGACCCCCAAAGTGCTTTGGTCCGGCTGCCTTTCTTGCAAGGGTTTCCCACTAGCAACTGATCGAGTAGAGTGCTCTGGAGGGGAGGGCGGCGGGGTCTAGTGAGTTGTTGAGTCGACCATATTCAAGTCTGATCATTCTTGCTGATCTGTCTGGACAGTCTGTAGAAGGACAGTAGTCTTAGGCCGAGCCTCAGCTGAGTCGGCAACAATTTGTGCGATCTGGGTAATGATATTAGACAAATAAACTTGGGGTTCCCCAGCGGGGTCGACCGGTGGTACTACTGCCGCAGTACTGGAGTCAACCTCGGCCCCGTGGTCCCCATTAAGTAATTCCCAGATGATTGGGTCTGACACAGTGGTGGATGAATTGGATGGCGCGGATGAAGCAGTAGGTGGAGGTGGAATGGTACGTGGTGGTAGCAGTCGAATGTTGATGAACTCGGAGGGGTCAATGAGTGGCTCTTCCTGTATCGGCACCACAGTATTTGGTGGTTGGGTTGGATCCTCCTCAGTGAGGGCCACCACCAGAATCGACTCTAAGGTTCAGGCCCGCTTGGCCTAAGGAGCTTCCAAGGAGTCGACGGTCTTGCTCTTTTCCCCCACCGGGGTCATCACTAGACTTGGAGAAGTAAATAAAATAGTGGCGATGGGGGAGGTAATGGAAGTTATGTGGGGACGCGATGGGGAGTGAGAGAACTGGAACTCGGAGAACAAAGGAAAAGGAACAACATCGCTTGAGACGACCTTGGTCGCCTCATTAAAACTACGTACCTGAGTGTCTAAGCGGCGGATGAGGGGGCCAAGCTGCATGGTGGAGTCTTGTTGTGCCGCCTCCGCATCCGTCTCAGCAGGTTGTTGCTGCGGTAGCATCTGATCAAAGTTATAAATGGGTACCCCGTTGCAGATTTCCATCGCGATCCCTGGCCATGAAAAGACTTCACTGTGGAAAGCGGTATCTTCAAGCTGGAAATTCAGCGGCCGCATCTGAAACGTGTCCTCTGGCATGCAAGTAGGTTGGATATAAGTATGCCTGTGACTGACCCCGAACCACACTTTCTCACTGTACTCATCTAGAAAGTTCCTGGGCACCCGTTGTTGTCTGTCCAACACATCCGTCATTAAACCATACTAGGACCGAAATGCCTCAGCATTAACTTCTTTGGTGCTGGGATCAACCGACACCTTCCATGGAACGAACTTCATCGCTAGAGGCTGGCCCTCCGGAATCTCCACTGGTAACCTGAAAAGGGGAGTTTTCCACTTCCACATAGCAAATGAAACTATCAAATAGCTGTAAATGAAGCTTGTAGCCCGCTTATAGTTTTCCTCGCACGCGTCAAGAAGCTCCTTCAACAGGAAGGAGCACCAGTTCAGCTTGGCGCCCTGAATGCAGTGCTCTGCAATGGAGATAGTATCAAGGGTGCATTCCCCCTTTGTGTAGTGCCTCATTGTTTTTTTGGCTATGAGGTAGCATGCGAAATTAATCTCGGGCTTACTGATAAGCTCCATCTTGGCTCCCTTTCCTCCCTGTCGTGTGCCATATTTGACATAATAGTCGGCGTCTCCCGACTTCCTCGCTCGCTTGGAGGTGGTCTGACATGTAGTCAAGACATCCGCGCCATTCTGTGAAAGCCTTGTAAGCCGGTGGATATCCTCGGCATGAATGAGAATTTCCTTATTCAACCACAAGGACCCATTCTGGATGCGGATGAGTAAGAACTTAGTGCACTGCATGGCCGGTCCTGTGGTCCCAAACATCGGAATATTTCTTAAGTTCACAAGAGAATATTTCTATAGGCCTCGGAACTCTGGTAAAATTATGTTCGCTAAACGCCCGGCTTATGTGAAGTAATGTTCCATATACACATTCCACTTGAGTGCTGCGAACTCGATGGGGTCCAAGAGGTTGGCATCTATGAGGGCCGCATTGTCGTATCTCCCAACAAGGGATTCTGTTTTGCGAATTCTACCATTGAGCTCTAGTTCAAGGACTGCTGGGTTGGCCTTTGGCATCTTTGCTCGACGTTGATACACCTGCAGAATTGGTCTCGGCATCTTCTCTCGGCGCTATGCTTCTGGATACTTCTGTTGCTCTGGTTCAGCTCCAATTTCTAATTCTAACTGCTCTGGCATTCTTGTGCTTTTTTCCCATGCAAGTTATGTAATTACCTGGCTCTAGTGAGGTTTATGAGACCCCATAACGAATTAATTCCTGTTGGCATTCTTCTTAGAAATAATCATGCGATCAATCACCGGCTGAGGTGTAGTCTGGCAGTTGCTAACGGTGGCATGGGGAAATGGGCAGACGCGACGACTGAGGTTACTTCGAATTATGGCAAAATGATTATTACAAGGTTACTTCTAATTATGGTCATTTATGCTGCAAATCTAGATGATCCTACGGACTGACACAAGTACTGACAGAAATGATATGGGCTAACATTGACACGTTTGCTAATCCTACGGGGACGACACGCTGGACACGCCCCTCCCCGAACACAATCGGTTGAGGTGCGGTCGCCGCAAAAAAGCGGTTATTGACGACCTATGCATGAATGATAAACCCTACCTATGCTCATCCCGATTGCAGGAGAGTTTATTACTCTATGCTACTCTACGACTTCTCTCGGTTGCAAGAGTTATTAATGAAAAGTGAAAGGACTTACTCATGGTAGAGTTTCAGGCGTGCGCCATTCACTTACCGTCCAACTGAGCCAACCGGACGGCTCCGGAATCTCTAATCTCGATGACGAAGGTCCCAAGCAGTGCATCTGCAGTTTTCCTGGGAACTTTTGAAACTTGCTATCATATGAGAGGACCTTTCCTCTGACTTGGAACATTTTTTTCTTGATGTGGCAGTCGTGCCACGCTTTCTGCTTGTCCTTTTGGACCTTCTGGTGAAATTCGGCCAGAAACCGAGCCTCGTCCAGTTCTTGTAACTCGTGGAGGCGCTCCTGTAGCGACTCCTCTTCTGAGAACTTGATGGATGTGGCAACTAAAATACTCGGTACGGTGAACTAAGCGGGAATCACAGCTTCCTGTCCATACACCAGCTGGAATGGTGTCTGATTGGTCAAGCGCTTCACTGTAGTCCAGTAGGCCCATAGTGCAGCTGGTAACCGCTCATCCCAGTCATCCCGCTGGGCATTGCAAATCTTCGGTAACCCCTTTTCGAGGATTTTATTGAATGCTTCAACAGTGCCATTGGCCTGCGGGTGGTACGAGATGTTTTTGTGATGTTGAATCATGAATGTGTCCAGCAGCGATTTGACCATTTCATTAATGAAATGTGTACCCTAATCACTGGTTAAACTGCACGGGCAGCCAAACCTGCTGATGATGTGTTCGAAAATGAACCGAGCTGCGGTATCTGCCGTAAAATCTCGTACCACCACTGCCTCAGCCCACCTGGTGAGGTAGTCAGTTGCGGTAATGATGTACCGGGCCTTGGAATGCCTGGCGATCGGGGCTATGGGGCCTACAAAGTCGACATCCCACTTCTCGAATGACCACAACACATGCACCGGGAGTAGCGGGAGCTCATCCCGGTGAGAGGGCCTCCCCGTTCGCTGACATACATCGCATCTTTTAACAAACGCCTTACAATCGGCATGGACCGTCGGCCACCATAGTCATGCTTGGAGCACCTTCCTGGCAGTGGGTTTCACCCCCGCATGCCCACCCGCAATGTCGTTGTGGCATTCCCACATCACGGCTTCACATTCGTGGTCAAGTATACATCTGCACAGAACCTCATCGAGGCCCAGTTTGTATAGCTGCCCCGCAATCAGTTGGTATTCGGCGGCGCGAACGACCAAGTGCCATTTCTGGAGCGGGGTGTAGTGCTGAGGGCACTGCCCTGTGGTCAGATAGGTGGCAATTTCGGCTAAATAATCTGGTACAGCTTCGACTCGGAAAAGGTCAGCATCTGGTAGTTGATCATCGAGAGAACCGTTATTCTCCCCCATCTCCAACCTGGATAAATGATCAGGCCCGACGTTCAACCTCCCGGGCTTGACGATCACCTCAAACGTGAATTCTTGGAAGAAGAGAAGCCATCGGCAGATCCGTCCTCCCAAAACGGGCTTATTGACGAGGTACTTTAATGCAGAGTGATCCGTAAAGAACTTGAATTTCCCTCCTAGAAGATAGTGGTGGAACTTCTGGAGCGAGTACACCATTGCCAGGGCCTCCCTCTCGATCGTGGTGTAATTCCGCTTGGCGTTAAACAGTTTGCAGCTGGCGAAGTAAACGCGGTGGTCAACTGTCGTCTCACCTGGTTGCGCCAAAACAGCCCTAAGTGCAATACTAGAAGCATCAATATGCACATGGAACTGCTTATCCCAATCTGGTTGAATAAGAATAGGCACCGTCGCCAGCTTTTCCTTCAAAGTGTCAAGGGCCATCTGACACTCCTCTGTCCACTCGAACACTTCGGACTTCCGCAGTAGCTTTTCTAAGGGAGCGGTGATTTTCGCATAATTTCGGATAAACCATTTGTAATAACCTGTGTGCCCGCAACTGCTTCACCATTTCCGGGGCTTCCATGTGGACGATCATGGCCATTTTTACGGGTTCGACGCAGACCCCTTGCTTTCACACCACGTGGCCTAATAGCGTGCCAAAAGGAACTGCAAAAATGCATTTCTTCAAGTTCAAGGAAATCTGCAACTATCGACACCGATCGAACATAGTACGTAACAGGGTGGCGTGGTTCTTCAAAAAACTGTAGATGGTCCAATCTTCCATGTAGAATTCCAGGAACTTGTGGATATACTCCCGGAAAGCAGCGATGACGATCCGGGAAAACACGGCCGGGGCGTTCTTCAATCCGAACGACATCACGTGGTATGTGAACGATCCCCACTCAGTGGTGAAAGTCGTCTTCATTTTTTCCTCTTCTGCAATGTGCACCTGATGATAGCCCGAAAATCCATCAGTGAAGGAGTAAGCTTCATTTCCCGCAACATGATCAAATAGTTCGTCGCTGAATGGAGTGGGAAACAGATCATGGATGCAGGCGTTGTTCAGACTTCGGTAGTCGACACAGACTCAGATTTCTGACTTGTCCTTCTTATTCTGAATGACGATGGGACTAACCCACTCTGCTTCTTCCACAGGAAAGATGAGACTTGTGGCCAACATCTTGTCTATTTCCATCTTGACCTTTTCCTTGATCCGTGGCTTCAACCGATAGGGTCGATGCTTTACGGGTCTGGCATCCGGTTTCAGCACAATCCACATTTCTCCGAGGTCACCTTTGATGCCCTTTAAGTCGGCAACCAATGAAGGAAATAGGTCCTCATATTCCTGGAGGAGGCTGAAAATTTCCTTTGTTGTCTCCTCGTCCCAGTAATCCCCAACCGTAGCCAGTTTGGGTTTTTCCTCCGTACCGATGTTCAACTTCTTTGTCTTCAGTGGGAGTAGATGGATGCCCTCAATGGTCGGCTCTTCTTTGATGTTGCGCTCACCTTCCTTCTCTTCAAAGTATAGGTACCTTAGGTCCTCCAGAAAATCATCGTCTGGATCGCCATCGATCCGTTGGCAAGCCAACTCACGCCTGCCCTTAGGCTGTGATGCAAAGGAGCTCCCGTCGTTCCCTGGATCACGGAGAAATATTACCCCCTTGATAGCTTGTAATGCCTGGGATACCAGCTCTATCTCTCCTTCAAAGGAAAAGCATCGAACAAATTTTTTCGTGACTTCCTGCCAGGAGCTGGTTCCTCTTTTTCTCTCTTCTTCTAAGTACCAGGCATGGGGTATGGTATCTAAGGAGTGGATGAACCGATGGACCCACAGCTCCTTGGGGTACCCTAGACTTCGCCACTACTCCTCACAGGTTTTCATGTGGTCCCACAGATCGGAAGTCCCTTGGTACCTATGCCTGCTTCAAGGGCCTTCGTCTTCTCTAAACCGCGCCTTCAAAGCCTCCGTCGCGCAACTCCACCGCGACAGGGTGTTGCGGTGATTTTTCCACCACCTGGCTGCTGTGGACTATAATGCTACATCCAATAGTGGTATCTGGCTTCCTTCTGGTGCTGTGTCTTCTACTTTTTCAATAAAGGTATTGACAGCTTGCATGTTCGTCAGGGTGGGATACTCCCTGATTTTCGCGCCAATCCAACGGACTCAGGCAATGTTGGCACACCTGCGTGTGTTGGTCTCATACCCACCTTGCTGCTAGTCTTCCCAGGCTAGTTCTGATCCGAGCTCCGAGCTCTGGACGCTACACCAGCTGACGGAGCCGGTGGCAGTCGGGTTAATATAGTCCTCCCTCTTCCCTGCTGTCATCTGATAAAGGTTGTCCAACATCTGAGCATCCTCCCGGTTGTCCACAGTTTCTGTATATCACGGGCCTTGATACGGGTCGAGAGGCTACGTGACCTGAACCTCTCCATCTTCGAAGATCATTAGTTCCCTCTTGAGGTCAATGATGGCGTAATTCTCGAAAGCCCAATCGATGCCTAGCAGGGCAGGGTAAGGATCCTTGTCTCCCATAATATCAATAACCTCAAAATCCATGTAATTCTTCACCCCTGCAATGTTGACCTCGATGCTTGCGAGTCAGCTGATCGGCACAATGCAGTACTAGTTTGCCATTCTGAGCTGGATCGGCAAGTAGATCATCCATGGGCGTCCAAGAGCCTCCCACGTCTTCCGTGGAAGGATGTTAACGTCAGACCCTAAATCAAGTATGGTGTCGCTGATCTGGAATCCCGCCACCTACGTGTTAAGTCAGATCTCTTTTCTCGTTCTTTGCTTGTTCCGCTTGACCTGCTGCATGTACTGGGGTGTGGTGTTCAAAGGTTCCTCCAGACCTGTATTCCCCTGCAGTGCGTCCTCCAGGGTACGCTTGAGCTGGTCCCGCATCGAAGCATTATCAACAATCTTGAGGAACAACTGAAGCCATTCCTCAATCAGGGTTCCCGTTGCGCTCTGTTCTCTAGGATCGTTCGGCAAGGGTACCTCAAGGTATTTGGCTCCTCCCAGCCGAGCAAATGTCTCCACCACCTCCTGAAAATACTTCTTTTATGCGTCTCGCCTATATAAATGTTTCGGGGAGGCGGGTCAGATAACCCCCGCCGGCTCCTTCCCGCGAGCGTCCTCCCCCATCTTCTTTCCTCCTCGCATCAAAATAGCTACATTCTTCATGGTCAGCGTCGCGGTTCCTCGAGGTTCGGATTTTACCAGATTCATGCCCCTCTGTCGTGCCTGCTCTTCCCACTTCTTGATAAGTTTCGAGCAGTCCTCTGTTGCATAGGCGTTCAATCGTCACTGGGAACACCATGGACGGCGGGGAAGGGGGCATTCCCAGGCCACGTGACCTTCCTGGTCACAGTTGTAGCATTTCAGCAGACCTCGTCCCCCTGTGCGGCCTCCGCGCATACCACCTCCTCTTCCCCTGGAAGCCTCATTCACCTTGTAGGACGATCGGTCCAACCGATCCGCGAGTGCATCGAGAGCCCTGCACTGCTCAGTGTTGTGAGTCATGGAAGCAAAAAACTCATAGTATACGTTGTTTGGGACGTTGGAGTACTTTTTTAGTATTGGGCACATCCGAGGTTTATACCCCACCATCCTAAAAATCTCGCAGTATTTAGTGGCGGTTGGGTTTGGTTGAGGTGGGAACCCCGCATAAAGCTGTTGCGGCTGGTATACCACCTGTGAATTCATCGTCGCGCCACCCCCCATGGGTGGACCCCCCTTGATTTTCTCAACAGAGGGTTCCACACCCGTGCCACGCAACTGGGGACACTTGGTTGCGACGTGCCCTTCGACCAGGCAGTGAGTGCACCAAAAGTTCAGCCTGGCTAGTCTTATAGGCTACATCTCTTTGAGATTTTCAGTCAGATTAGCGATCTGATGTTGCAATCCACCAAGGAAGGATCCTGTGGGACCGGCCCTCCCCGATATTCCTGAGGGTAGCCTGCCATGGCCTCTATCTTCATGGCCTGCTCCAGAGCGTCCTGCAAGTTGTCAATCTTCTGCTAGGTGAGTGGGGTTCGTGTCAAGAAAAGCAGAGCCTTGATGAACCAGTCCCTCTGATGGTTTGGGTCGATCGGGTAGCTGAGTTTCCCGATCGCATCTTTGAATCTACGCATCATCTCCCATGCAGTCTCCCCTTCTTTCTGCTTAATCTCCCAGAGCTCGGACAGACCCTGCTGGTTTGTCTGGGGGAGCTTAAATTCTCGGACAAAATCCCGCTCAACGTCCGCGATTACTGGATTAGGATGGGCCTCGAACCACTTGATAAACCATCGCAGAGTACTCTCTCTGAGCGTGGTTTGGAACTCTATTAGCTTCCCTGCGTCTGGTGTATACCAAGCCCTCCATATGGCTTCACAGAGATACCAGTGTTGTTCTAGATCATCGTTACCTCGGCCAGAGAATTCTGGATACCGAGTGAATGACCCAGCCATATTTACTTGCGAAGGGTGGACCAGGATAAACCCTTCAGGTCTTGGTTGCGTGACTGTTCCACTGGGGAATGCAATACTACTAGTGACATTGCTATTAACGTGTGTCGTTGTCGACAATGAACTGCTATGCAATTGACTCAATGCTCGTAACTTAACGAAAATATTACTTAAAGGTTGATAGAGTACCAAGGGAAGGTAGGGATCCTGGCCGTGCAAATTTTTGGAAGTAGGGCTACCTGGAGAGATGAATGTCGTAAGCTCTTGAAACAACCACTGCATCACGGCGTACCATTCGCCATCGGAACTTTCTTCGGGCCGCATGTTGGTGTCCCGTGTTTTGATAGTTTGGAAAATCAAAAGACAAGGCAACATCAGAACCAATCTTTAGAGTTCTAGGATCTAGTCCTGTTCTCAGAGAGGGATCTCTCAAAATTATGTTTGCAAAGGTTTATCTTGTGTGCTTTGAGTATTGGTTTTAGACTAGTTATTAAGTGCAGGTGTTTGTTTGTTTGTTTGGTTGGGTTGGAATGATACAGCAGAACATGAAAGGCCTAGGAAAGATATATAGGACAGAGAAATATCTGGTTCATTAGGAAATGGAGTCAAAAAGAGGTCATAACATACTCATCAATGGATATGGGATATCAAATCGCAAATCTAACTTGGCCACAGGATCCTTTTGTTTTTGGAATGAGATGAACATTAATGATTTGGAAAGAGAGGTTTAATTCTCAACAAAGGAAATTCGAAAGCATAATTTGAACAATAAAGATCTCTTTGATAGACAGGGCTAACCATAAATTCTACAAATCACACCTTTAAGCAAATAATGATTTCAAAACAACTTTTAAAATGAAATCTAAGATTCGGGGAACACCCTATTTCCTCAAAGATTTTATTTTAAATGACTTAGAAAACATAAAAGATTCACTGATAATTACAGTAATAGAAGAGGGAACACCTAAAAACATCTATGATCATAATTATAACGACCTTTAAGCCAACTATTTAAGTGAGGACAAAGGGCAAGATCAAAACAGACCTCTTTGATTCACTGTAAGCAAAGAACTTCAAAGGGAGACTTCAATAACACTTTTTAAGTGGCAGCAGACAAGCAGGGAGAACCATAAATAATTTTGAAACCAATTGTTCGAACTATTAAGGAAATAAACAAGCATGAAGATTAAAGAGAGAGATTAAAGACTCTAAAATACTTCAACAGAAGAAAACATGAAACAGTGAAGGATGAACAGGTCTAAGGTGCTTCCAGGAGTCATTTCTTAGCCTAATACTTTCTATCCTACTGTAGTAAGAAATTTTGGAATAGAATGAAAACAGGACAAAACAATAAATATTTCAGAATACTTCACCAACAGCCAAGCTCATGGATCCAATGATAGAGCCTTCACAGTAACAAGCATGCAACAATATCATCAAGGCTTCCAAGACTTCAATTTGTTCTTCAACTTCAACAGACTATGTATTTATTTCAGAGAGTTTCAGTATTACAACTGATGCTCAAACAACAACCAACAACCAACCCCTCACTCATCTTCTACAGAAGTATATATAGAAGAATGAGGAGGTGAGATCTGATAAAAGATCTCTAATTACAATTAATATAGACTTAATGGCTTCTTGGCCTTTGGGGGGCTCAATGAAGAAACTTACATGGGTGTACTCTGTATTAAATGTTTTACATAAATATTTAAGCTCGGTGGGAGCTTTGTTGACCTTTGAGGCTCTGTGTGGCATCGAAGTAACTCTGCAGATGTTTTGTCATTAAGTTCCTTGGCAGAATTTACTCTTTGGCTGCGTTTTGAGACAAATATCTGATCCTAATCAATAAATTCGGCTTCTGATTGAATACTTTGAGGCACAGGTGGCGTTTCAGCAGCTGGGAGGAATAAATTTTCTTCAGATGTGGCGGTGGAGGCTTTCCTGTTGATAAAAACCCTTAATATTGTCTTTAAACTATATTTTAATTGGGGATTAGGATTTTGATAAACATTCTTAGCCGTGATCCCCGCAAAATCTGTATTTAATCCTCTGTTCTGATAAATTTTGGTCTTCGTCACTGATACTCTCTAACTGTGCCTGATTCATGGTTTTTTCTGGTATGCAGGGTCGCGCAGGGATGATATGGCATCAATGCCTCGTGCATGATTGATGAACCATGACTTTTAAACCCTACGAATGATTTTTTTATAACAAATCGAAGGCGGGAGGATTGTCATCCTCTATCTTCGAATTTTCTTCATACATAGTGGAAAAAACCTTTGAACCCTGCAAAATACGAAAAAAAATTATAAAATCCATGCATTTATAGGTTACTGCTTCAGAAGGCACGTGGAGAGAGCGTGGCCATTGGATGGCATCATCCAACGGTCGGGATTTGATGGGAAGGCGGAAGAATTGTTTAAAACAGAGTCGTCGATCGCGCAAAGATCGATGGTCGGGAACGAAGAAAGGAACGTCAAACAGAACATGTTGACGGGGTGATGAATCAGGGCGATGGAATATGGGTCGTTGATCTGCAGATCAGATCGACGGCGGAGATGCTCTAATGACGCCGCCGTAGCCCGGTTAACTGTCGGGCATCTTCGGTGAGCGATAGTCGTTGGATGGCCCGCCCCAGATCGGACGATGTAGAGCGATATCGTGCGGGGTCCACGTCCAAACGTTAACACGTGATGGACGGCAGTTTTATGAACAATGCACAGGCCACATGTCAACCGATGAGTGGAATCGCTGGCGATCGGGAAAAAATTGTCGTCGCCCAAAGGCGGTGCGATGAATACCGCGCGGTTTTTGGAAAGGTGAGTGGAATGTGGGGGCCACCGAGGAGACACACTCTGCACCGTTGATCTGCAGATTAGATCGACGGTGGAGATCGGTTGAAACCTTGAACCGACGGAAAATTATAATATAATAAAAAATCAGAAAATCAATATAAACAGAGGTTTTTATTAATTTATAACGCAGCTTGGCACCCGACTGCGGGGCCGTGGGCGCATGGGAAATAATGTGACCGAGGGTTAATGGGAAAAAGGGATAGGACCCATATATGCCAAAAATGTGGGTTTTTTATGGTTTTTCAATGATTTTCAAAGGGTTAGAGAGGTTCGGATAAGGCAAAGAAGGAGTATTTAAACCTTATAAAAGGGATTTTGATGAAAGGGGAATGGGAAAAACATGAAAATGAGGGATTTTCATGGGAAATAGAGGGATAGAATGAGTTTAGTTTTGGAAGAGGGGAGAGAGGGAAATGGTGCTTGCAGTAGTATTCTTTCTTGGAAAACAGCAGGATTATGAGTTTGAAAAAAGGGAAAAAGCAGTGACAATTATCCAAAGGATAGGATATTATCAAAAGACTTTAAGCATCAGCAATTTTAGCAATGAAATTGTTTCTTGAAGGCTATCCAACATCATTTAGCCACCACCTGATATGACAGAATTTATGGGTGGCTAACAGATGGCTACACTGCAATGATGGGCAAAGCAGAAGAAGTGGTGAGCCGGGATGAGGGCGAATTATGGCACAACAGATTGGGCCATTGTTGGCTCGAGGGGTCCTGACCCAAGTTCGATGTGCAAGGTTTACCAACAAACCCCTATACTAGTGGCCCTTTCGGTAATGACCTACTTGCGCAGGTCAAAGTCTCACCCGAAGTAGTATGGGTGGGTGCTGGAACCAGGTTTCCGCACCCTGAGAAAGGATAGGTAAGGCAAGCAGAGCTGCGCTAGGCCATATGATACTCAGATTACCTTATTTTGCGTAGGGTCAATTAGGTCTCTACTTGCATCCATGTGCGCTAGATCTATAATTATATGCTTTTATGACAGTAGCACAACATGGCATAAACAGAACAGAACAGATCTAGAATAGGAAACACACTTACACAGATCTTCGCAACTTAAATACATAAAACACACAATGCAGTAATAACCAATGATTCACACAAAGAGTACTCACATATTCAATTCTCTATCAACCTTTCTTATTCATAAATTCACAAATTCCTTCTTACAATTCCCTTCCCAGCCTGCGCACACAGCAGCAGGGTCCGCACACAGCTAGACTTGGATCTCCGCGCACACAGCCAGCAGGAGTCCTTTCCCCAAAAACCAAAACAGATAACTTAAACCACAATTCGCATCAATAGATCTGCTTTTTTCTACCTTACAATACAAAATTTTCCTCTATTTATAATAAGCTAGCCTATACTTTCCTATGGTCCGCAAACTGTGGTTTTCGGACCCCTGGTTTACCCTTTTACCCATTACAATGCTTTCGGGGCTTTGACCCACCCCAAAACCCCTACGCTAGACTAAATTTAATCAAAATTATTCAAAATGGACTAGTTTCACATCTTGTAGGAGACCCTGTTCCAATAGTCCCCCAACACAATCTTGTGAATTGTCGCAATTCACTGCAGTGGTGCAGCCTCGATTTGCGCACGCAAGGTATCAAGAGTGCAGGAGAGTGAAGGGAGCACTCCCTGACTCTGGATAGCAGCTCGTTGTGCAATTTTGACAAGTGTCAGGGATGCAGGGCCATCTGGAGCCATAGTAACGTGTTCTAACATCTGGTGGAGGCGCGCAATGGCGGTATGAGCATCCCGGGAGATCTGGAGGGCAGTGTCACCCCATGGTTTCAACTGTTTCCTAACAACATGCTTGGCGCGACGAAGATTCGCAATCGTGTCCATGACGGCTAGATGCTGTGCAAAAACGCTGGAGGGCAAGGGAGCTCTGATCTGATCGAGAGCAGCTTCCGCTTGCCGTAAGTCTTCCTGCATATGCTGAAGCATAGGATGGCACTGGACCATTGTCCAGAGCTCCGTAGTTGCATTGACCAATTGCATGCCCCGTGTAAGCTGATCCTGAATAATATTTGTTGGTTTTGTGACCAATGCAACCCGCTGTGCACGAACTTCCGTAGGTACTTCACACTATTGTCGCGCAGTCTGGTCATGGTGGCAAACCTCTTGCAACACCGTGGTGTATAATCCTTGTAGCACTTCACAGGATAGCTACACCAAATCTCTTTGTATGTCTGTAGCGGTTTGAGCATGATCGTTAACTAGGGCAGTGTGAGGGAGAAAACAAACATGGCTTCTGCTGGTCGGTAATCTGGGACTACGAAAAAGTCGCAACATATCCTTATATCTCATTGTTCCTTCCTAGTGCAAGACTAGTCGTGACCTGATTGCGACACTGCTGGTGGGGGCCCGAGATAATAGCGTACCCTCCTTTGTTGTATCATCCTAGGTCATCCGGCTGGGTCCCACGGTCATCCCCAGGGTGTGAAGGTTAGGAACTCCTCCCGTGCAGCTATGGTGCCTCTCCGTGCGGGGTTCACAGGAAATTCCCTCTGTAGGGGGCCAACGTCGATCAATTGGTCAAACTAGTCATCCCCATGCCCTCGCAATATGATGTCTGCGGGTGCTGAATGGACAGGGACCGCCATAGCAACAAAAGGAAGGGTGTCCCAGAAAATGTCAATGACCCCAGTAAGCCAGTAGGAAGATAATAGGGGCATGGTGTAGAGACAATATGTAGCCTGTTGCGAAGTTATCTTGCTAACTGCACACTATCCGAAGCTATTTAATGGTGGAGTAACCCGTACGTGAAACTTACCATCGATCATTCAGATCAAACTTACCATAAATGGCCACATTTATGGTATGTTGTCCCTTTTGCGTAACTGTAAGGTTCCTTTCCTATCAACGTCGGGTGGGCTAACAGTCGTTATTCGTACCTGAGGACTCCCATGGATCATCAGACCTTGGATGACGCCTGCGTGCTATTCGCGTACCCCGAATTAAGGCTGATACTAAGTGTTTTGTAACACGGTTCAGGTACCAGTTCAGCAATTTGGCCACCAAACTTCTTGATTGGTGCGCTTCTCCCTTGGTCAGGACATCCCTGTTTGGTAGGGTTGTGTCAAGCGCCTTCATGCCATCTGCCACCTGAAGTGTTCACAGCTTCTCCCAATTTCGCATCGGTTGGTGCACATCCATAGTCGATTACAAACCTAGCTCATCGATAACCAGGTGAGCCTGTTCAGGCGGGGTCCTATCACACCCTTGAGTTTCGTATGTCAACAAGTATCTGTGTAGGTCTACTGAACTTGGGGCCCATCTGTCAATTGGGGTCCCCAACTGCAGGATCATCCTATTCCAACACTCCTCCCAAGTGAGGAATACCAGCCCTTGTGTATCCCACCAACGCACAGGTGCTCCCCGCAGGGTTAGCATCAATGCCCCTAACCTACGTTTCTTGGAAATTTGGCTTCATCAAAATTCATAATATTACCTGCGTCATCATGGTAGGGTAGGTCTCTTACCTTGGTAGAGATGCAACAGAAATTCCTGGTGGTCCGAAGACATCGTAGCACAGAAACCTCGTGCAACCCTCCTTGCCATTTTTCCAGTTCCTCATCAAAGTCGGAGAAACATTCACTGTCATTTTCGCAGCAGAGTACCCCTTCCACTGTGGGGTTGACTCGATCTTCATCCCGTGCAGTCAATTTGTAAATGTGATATATTTCCTCCTCCTCGTAGGCTGGCTCTGTATACCGCACACCTTCTGCTGGATCTAGTGGTACTATTACGCATGTACCGTTGTTCTCAAACACCATGCTGCTCTTTTTGAGATTGATAACACCCCCCATGTCTATAGCCCAGTCTAGTCCTAGGAGTGCGGGGTAGGGATCCACATCTTCCACAATTTCTATTACTTCAAAGTCAGCTAGGACCCTTACCCCTGCGATATCAACCATGACTTTTGGTAGCCTACCCAAAGGAATGATTTTTTTTTTTTTTTTCCATTCGCAGCTGGATGGTGGACCATTCTAATTTAGGCTATCCCATTCATTTCCATGTCTACTTTGGTAATACATTTGCATCCGATCCAAGATCTAAGATAACTTGATCCATCTCGTAGTCACTAATGTGCGCAGTCAACCGCATTTCTCTTCCGGTGCATTTCTTATAGCTGTATAGTTTGTGTACATCCTTGGTCCCAGGAATCAAATTGGGCCGAGATACGTAGGTATTCATTACTGCTTGTAGGTTCTCTACCGCCCGTGGGTTTCGTAGCAGCTTCAGAAATGCCTGCAAGAAGGGCTCAACCCCCTCCCCTATCTTGTTCGACAACTGTGTGGGGGCTGCTAGTAATTCATGTTCGTTGAATTTCACTCCTTCCAGAGGGGCAAGCTCCTCCTTTTATCCCTGGGTGACCATCCCACTACGCATCATGACTTTTACAATCAGATCTATATTTATTAGCTCGGTTTAAACCCTTTTCACATTCTACGTAGGGGTGGGTTTTTTTTCCTTCATCTTTGCTATTAAAATTGGGCAATCCTCCACCACATGGTCCAGCTGTCTATAATAATTGCATGATGGCCTGGTGGGATTTAGGAATTCTCTGGCGTAGTGTCCTATCTCTCCGCAGTTATAATAGATTAGCTGCCCACGTCCTCATCCTGCGCTTCCTCCCCGACCTCCTCTACCCCAGGCTGGGGATCCCCCGAGGTGTGCGGACGGTCTTGGTGACATAGGGTCTGATTGTACCCTATACAAGTTCCCACGATCTATCATCAAGTCATAAGTACAACAGTTCTACTCATTGTGTCCTACCAATCGCCAGAACCTGCACCATTGTTGCTTTAGTTTTGGGACATACGCACCTAGCCGAGGGCAATGGTTTGTATCATGCAGTCCTGCTACACGATGGTCGTCACACCACAACGCAGGTTCGCTCAAGCCTATTCATGATAGGATGGGTTCCCCACTTGCTCCTAGGCGTACCGGACTAGGTCCTCCCACCTGCCTGCATGTAATCTGCAAGTAGAGGACACTGATCATTCATGTGGCCAAATACCCGACATCGTATGCACCATAGATCTGCGCAGCCATCCTTTCCTCGCTCCTTTCATAGGTTATGTATTTCCATATGCATAGCCCCAAGTTGTTCCTGAATTTTTTGTACCCCTACCGACATATCCTCTCTGGGTGCAGCTTCTAGTTTCATAGCGACTTCCACAGCTTTTTCCTGTGATTCAAAGGTTTGGTGACTCATTGTCATGCGCAGGTGAGGTAACAACATAGCGATGAACCATTCTGTATGTTTCCTATCGTCATACTCGAATCCTCTTTCCTTGATTTCTCTCTTCAATCACTGATCAGCCTCCCACACCGACTCAAACACACCTTGTTTAAAGTCCTTTACTTCCGCTACCAGCTGAGAGTAATATTTTGGCTTTCGGAACTATTATTTCAGAGTGTCTTTGATATCTTGAATAGATGCACTCCCATTCTAGGCAATGTATCTCATATACCAGTCCAATGCTCTATCCTCGAATGCTAGGGATAGTTGCGCCCTCTTCACCGTATCGGTTGCCACATTCTGCACAGTCCAAACGGAGTCTACAACAAACCAAAATCGGTCCATATCTTCATCCCCTTCCCCCTTGAATGTAGGTAATATCAAGTGCGCAGCCATATCGCTGCTCGGCGGGGTTGGTGGTATGGGAGAGTTCTTACCTTTGTGCTGCCTGGGTGGCGGTGTACCCAGGGGATCTTGCGCAGCTGCCTTTTGCAACAGATTATAGGTGGATCTCCCCCTATCAAGGTTGGTCCGATAGTATTTACCACTGCGCGTCGCACTTCTATCTAGATCCGAGGTCATTCAGTCAGTATGACTACACAGAACGCCCTTTTCACATAGTAATATCTTAATTAGCAACAGTAATGTCCTCAAAAATTTGCCCCGGAACCCTTTAAGAATCGTCATTCGGCCTCAGAGTATGAGACAAACTGATCAATGGAAAATTCTATCACAAATCCTCCTAGCACACTGTCCACCTAGTGATCGACCATGCGTGTGATAGTATTATCAGTCCTCTGCAGCTGCTGAATCAGCTATGGGGTCAACTAAGTGACTCGCTCGTCCTTCCAGCACTTCTGGAATTCTACAAGTCTGGCCAGCCACTCTTGAAGCTTGATCGCAAATGTCACAAAGAATATTTCGTAGCTTTCTGTAAGAATGTACCTATTTTTCCATCTTTCCGCTGTTAACTTTTCACTGCGATTTTCTTTTACCGCAAATTCCTAGATCTGCTTTTCGAACCAGTCTTCAATTTCCTTTCTTTCAAGCTTCCAATATTCTCTTGTCATTACCTGATCCCTTTCTCAAGATTCTCCAGCTCCCGGCAATGGAACCATTTGTTGGCTCGAGGGGTCCTGACCCAAGTTCGGTGTGCAAGGTTTGCCAACAAACCCCTATACTATTGGCCCTTTCGGCAATTGCGCAGGTCAAAGTCTCACCCGAAGTAGTATGGGTGGGTGTTGGAACCAGGTTTCCGCACCCTAAGAAAGGATAGGTAAGGAAAGCAGAGCTGCACTAGGCCCTGTGATACTCAGATTACCTTGTTCTGCGCAGGGTCAATTAGGTCTTTACTCGCATCCACGTGCGCTAGATCTATAATTATATGCTTTTATGACAGTAGCACAGCATGGAATAAACAGAACAGAATAGATCCAGAACAGGAAACACACTTACACAGATCTTCGCAGCTTAAATACAGAAAACACACAATGCAGTAATTACCAATGATTCACACAAAGAGTAGTCACAGATTCAATTCTCTATCAACCTTTCTTATTCATCAATTCACGAATTCCTTCTTACAATTCCCTTCCCAACCTGCGCACATAGTAGTAGGGTCCGCACACAACTGGAGTTGGATCTCTGCGCACATAGCCAGTAGGAGTCCTTTCCCCAAAAACCCAAACAGATAACTTAAACCGCAATTCGCATCAATAGCTCTCCCTTTTTCTACCTTACAATACAAAACGCTCCTCTATTTATAATAATCTAGCCTAGACTTTCCTATGGTCTTCAAACCATGGTTTTCGGACCCCTAGTTTACCATTTTACCAATTACAATGCTTTCAGGGCTTTGACCCACCCCAAAAACCTTGCGCTAGACTAAATTTAATCAAAAGTATTCAAAATGGACCAGTTTCGCAGCTTGTAGGAGACCCTGTTCCAACAACCATCTTCACCATGGCGCCTTGAAGATTTTGCAGCAGATTTCTATTGGACTTCCCAAGGGTACTCTTACGCAGTCAGATCAGTGCAAGGGATGTACTATGGGTAAGTTTGTGAAGATCACCTTTCATGAGAAGGAGAACCGTGCTTCGGTGATCCTGGAGAGAATTCACACAGACATTTGTGGACCTTTCTCGGTTGCTTCAACAGCAAAACACAGGTATTATGTTAGTTTTGTTGATGACTATTCTCGTAGATTCTTGATCTTCTTCATGCATAAGAAGAGCGAAACATTCTCAAAGTTATGTGAGTTTAAAGCATTGGTGGAGAAGGAGTCAGGGAAGCAAGTGAAGGCTATACGGAGTTATAATGGTCGTGAATATATCTCGAACGAATTCAAATACTTCTATAGAAAAGAAGGAATTCGAAGAGAACTCATAGCGCCTCATAACCCACAGCAGAATGGGGTCGTGGAGAGGAAGAACAGAACGATCGTGGGTGTTGCACGAGCTATGCTCCATAACCAGGGCCTACCGATGCACTTGTGGGCGGAAGCATGCAACACTGCAGTTTATGTGCAAAACCATTGTCCTCATATAGTACTTGGCATGAGTCCACCTGAAGAATCTTTTACTAGTAAGAAGCCTGATATTTCTCATTTGAATATTTTTGGCTCATTTGTTTACATTCATGTGACAAAGGACATCAGGAAGAAGCTGGAGCCGACTACAGAAGTTGGGATATTTGTGGGTTACACAGAAACACCCCATAATTATTGTGTGTATTTTCCAGACAGTCGGATGACTATGGTGAGACGAGATATAAAATTCAATGAGGTGAAAGCCATGAATTTGTCGCTTGAAAGGAAGCTACACTTGCATGCAGAGGAGGAGATGCTTGTTCCCAAAGATGAGCCTCTAGATGTGTATCAGCCACAGGAGGAGATTCATGGAGTGGAGGACTCCACTCATGCAGAACCAAACATTAGAACTCACAGAAAGCTTACCACAGAAGCTGAGAGACTGAAGCTTGATGCGGCACAGAATGTAGGAGTCCCTACATCAAAGAGCAGACAGAGACAGTCACCTAACCAATTTACTGGATACATGGCTCATATGAGCAAGTGTGTCACGAGAGAGCCATCTTCTTTCGAAGAAACAGTGCAGGAGCCCACATGGGTAGATGCCATGGTTGAGGAGTATGACTCCATTGTCAGAAACAGTGCTTGGGAGATTGTTCCAAGGTCGGTGGGGAAATCAGTTATAGGATCAAGATGAATCTACAAGGTAAAGAAATTTGTTGATGGGAGCGTCGAGAAGTATAAGGCAAGATTTTTTGCCCGGGGCTTCTCACAGATCGAGTGGATTGATTGTGAAGAAACCTTTGCACCTGTCGCATGGTATTCTTCCATAAGGACCATCCTTGCTCTCTCTACGCATATGGGTTGGCACATTCATCAGATGGATTTGAAGACTACGTTCCTTAATGGGATCATTAAGGAAGAAGTGTACATTGAGCAGCTTGAAGGATTCGAAATCTTCAGCAGCGAGTCACATGTGTGCAGGCTCAAAAGAGCGTTGTATGGGCTTAAACAAGCACCTCGTGATTGGTACACTCCGATCGACAGCTATTTCACCAGACTTGGTTTCACCAAGAGAAAGGCGGATGAAAACCTATACCAAATTGTGGTGGAGGGTAAGCTTTTAATCATTTTTCTTTCTGTTGATGATTTAATACTAACAGGTGATGAGCAGTTGATACACTCATGCAAGGCAGATCTTTCAGAGTTTGAGATGAAGGATTTGGGCCTGCTTCATTATTTCCTTGGATTGGAAATATGGCAGCGGGAAGGTGAATTGTTTGTGTCTCAAGGAAAGTATGCCCGAGAGATACTTTAGAAGTTTCACATGCAATGCTACAAGCCTATTGATACTCCTCTTCCAGGAAATTGGAGGAAAGAGGATGCTACATCGGCAGAGGTAGTGGATGCCATTGTTTATCAATAGTTGGTGGGTTCGCTTATGTATTTAGTTAATACAAGACCAGACATATGCTATGCGGTGAACCAGCTTTCACAAGCAATGGTTAAGCCTACCAAGCTCTTTTGGAAGGAAAGCAAGCATGTCCTGAGGTATCTCAGGGGCATATCTGAGTATGGCTTATGGTACAGACAGACGGATGAAGTGAAGTTGCATCACTTCACTGATGCAGATTGGGCAGGCAGCCCAACGGATAGAAAGAGCACATCAGGAGGGGTTTTCAGTATCATATCTATAGCAGTTTCTTAGTACAGCAAGAAGCAAATATCCGTGGCACTCAATTCAGTGGAAGTAGAATACATGGTAGCAATTCAAGTTGCATGTGAGGCTATCCGGATGAGGAAGATCCTGGTCGGTTTGTTCGGTTCTCATTTAGATCCTACAGTGATACATTGTGATAATCAGAATTGCATTAAAATCTCGATTAATCCTATGTTTCATGATCTAAACATATTGATATCCAGTATCATCATATCAGAGATTGTGTGTAGCAGAAGATCATGTTGCTTCAGTACATTCCTACGGAAGATCAAGATGCACATATTCTAACGAAGGCGCTCACCAAGAGCAAATTCAAATACCATAGAGGCAGGATCGGGGTGAAGGATAATCCCTATCTTGTTGAGAGGGAGTGTTGAGATTCAAAAAGATGATGAGCTTAGTGAAAAACAGTCACCTTCACTAAGTGGGCCCGCTGGTTATTTTTAGGTGCAAGTCTATTTTTAGACTATGTCTATTTTTAGACATGGTGATCATATTTCAGAAGTTGCAGGATGCTATTTGTGGATGGTTGGTCAAGTTGGAAAAATAGATGAAATTCTATTTTTAGAATATTGGGCGAATTCTATTTATAGATCGTCAATCTAAAAATAGATGCATGTCGGTTATTATTAGCTCTTAATAATAATCTGACAATAAACAACAACTTATTCTCTTGGAGCACTTTATTTCAGTGTACTAATTTGTAAATCAGTGGGCTGAAGGAATTACGCAATTCCTATGGTTTACTGGTGGTTCATGCATGGAGGACTCAGTTAGAACTAAAGTGGAAAAGTTATGACAGAGTTGGAAGAGTAGTTCATGGAGTTGTTATTTAGTTTAACTCAATTATTGGAGTTAAACGCAGTTGAGCTAGTTGTATCTAGTCTAACTGAATGATACACTAGTGAGAGTGGAGTGAATTAATTAGTTAATTAATTCAAAAATAATAACTCACTAATCAACTGAACAAATACAACAGTTAACTACAGTGCATGTCAGTTCCAGTGGAGACCCAATGGAGAGGTAGGTGAAAGGGTGAGATGGACTATCCGTTGTGACTATAGTGATGCATTCAATGCATCTGACACACATTGGAGTTGCCAATGAGGATTGCACAGTCAAGGCAAGGCCAATTTGAATTCATTTAGGGGTCTTCTTCAGCAGGGATTACGCAGTGGGGGCAGGCTATCAGGTGGCAAGAAATCAGTGCATGGATTTGCATATTTCTTCTTGTTAGTGTGTGACAATTGATTGTACTGAGAGCTTGATGTACTAATATTTGTATGAGATTGTTACATGATCTCCATGATACATAATATATTATAGTTGGGGTTTTCAGTTCAATCTTTCCTGTTAAAACAACTGTGTTATGTGCAATTTTTTTTTATTGATTCATGTGTTTGCAATTGAGTTTATAATTTCCTCAAAAGATTAACAGTGGAAGGATTATGTATTTAGCAAGAAGTTAAATATTGTTAGATTAGGAGAATATGGATATATAATGCATATGTTATATAATTTCTACAAATTCCTCTATAAAAATTGACCAATATATAATAAAATATTTTTTCTTTCAGAAAATCATTTATACCATACATGTTGGTCATGTTCTAAAAACACGAATTAAATATTTACCTTTTGTAGGGATTCCACTTGGTGTAGACCAAAGTATTGCTCCTTTTGAAATATCCATGTTACAGGATCATTACTATCAAATTTCCTCATATGAGTCTTCGGAACGTAGTAGTTCCTTGGTGTTGACTTGAGGCCCCGATGATGTGGATCTTGGATTGAAAAATCATGAGTATGATTCTGTGATTCAACATTTGTTCTCTCCAATTTTTATAGCATACTCCTGATATGATTTATTCTCAACAACATGCTTCTAATTATTTTCAGGATTTCCTTGGATCTCCACATCCCTTTTAGGAATCCTATCCAAGAGAATAGTTTCTGTTATGAATATAATTCATAACAGATATAATTAAATAATTAATATATTTATTAATATTTAAATAGGTATTATGTAAGTAGTCATTAGGTTAGTGAAAGGGCATGTCTAAAATACATGCCCATTCGTGAAAGGCCACCTGCATAGGTATATAAGCAGGGCCTCATTGTAACATTCTACCATCTATCTCTTATACATTTTATATATAATATATTATTATTACAATACCTCTTGTGTATTTATAATTTAAGTCAAAAAGCCTATAGCTTTGTTGCTCCATTTGGTATCAGAGTCGTCGCTCTTCAGGATCTATGTGATCACTACTGTTGCCACCTTCCTTCCGGTTTCATTACCCTATCGCGACCAGAACACCATTATCAACCCCCGCACACCCTCACCTTCATCAGAGCAGCGATCTTCTCCACTGGAAGGAAGCACCTACACCACAGTTGGCTACCTTCAGCTGTTACATGCGGTGCCTCGAAATCGTTGCCACTCGATGTCTTCATCAATGACAATGGACGATTTCAACAAAAAGTTGACCTATCTGGAGAGTAAGATCAATAATTCTGATAAATTCACTAAACAATTAGTCAATCTTGAGGATAAGGTTACAGGAAATTCTGACGACATCAAACAACTTCAAGACCCGACAAATCGGATAAACAAACTAATGTTGAAAATCCGTAACAAGTCCAGAGACAATTATAACAAAATAATGCAGAAGATGAACGCCATTTTGGACAAGTTAAATCCAATGCAAAAACCAATAGTCCGAAATATGGAACATAGTCAACAGAACAATTCAGCTGATTCAAAGAATTCAGATCATAATCATGAAGAATCACTATATTCTAAAGAAGGTTTTGAAGAGTCAGATGCAACTCAATCCATTGACACAACACCAAAAGTTGTTGAAAACATTGTTTCTGAACAGCAAAACCTTTCATCATCAGTTCTACAAGAACGTGAAGAGACGGATACAACTAAAGACACCAACACAGCACTGGAAACTGTCGAGACCTTCGCTAATGAAAAATAGAGTATTTCATCTTCAGAGTTGAAATAAAATTGTGAAGAAACAGAAAAATATGAAACTAATGTGGATGAATATTATGAAGATCATGATGATTTAGATAAAGATAATATGAAGGAAGAGTATTTTGAAAAACAGGAAGATGATCAATATCATAACAATGAGGAAGATGTTGAAAAATGCAATAATAATGATAAAAAAAGAACTCCTCGGGGTGACATAGATAATATTGTTGAAGAAGCTAAAAATGAGGTTGCTATTACAGAAAAGGATGGAACTGGAGACAATGATCACGCCATGGAGCATTACAGTAAAATGAAGTACCCTTTAGTACTAAAGCTTGGTACCATCACGGCAGATTTAGAAATTGCAGATGTCTATTCTTATGGCGAGGATGACACCGTTGAAGATCCCCTGTTAGGTCAACATTTATCATTCTTTAGTATTGACTTCTCATCTCTGAAAAATACGAAGTTGACTACTGCTGAAAAAGAACTGGATCAAAATACAAACCTTGATTGGAATCGTATTCAGGAAAATGGCAAGGAATCAGAACCTCTATTTGGGCCTGGTTATACAAGACTTATCAATCTTAGAAACAACTGTTACTTGGCCTCTATCATGCAAACAATATTCTCCACAAGATTTTAGTTTACGTTATTTTGGAATTGAAAATACTGAGGATGCAGCAAATGAAATAACTGCAGAGCTAAAAGGTCAACCTGATCTGATTGTTGGAAATTACAGTGATGGAAATTTGGTTGCATCTTTGATTGCACATAAACAAGGAATCACTCAGTGCAACATATCCTATGCTTTGAAGAAGACCAAATACCCAAATTCAGACATATATTGGAAATCCTGTGAAGATAAATACCATTTCTCTTATCAATTTATTGCTGATATAATTATAATGAATACTGCAGGTTTCATTATCACTAGCACATATCAAGAGATTGCAGGAAGCAAGGATACTGTGGGATAGTACGAAATCCATTCTACTTTTACCCTTCCTGGTCTCTATCGTGTGGTTCATGGAACTGATGTTTTTTATCCCAAATTCAACATCGTATCTCCTGGAGCAGATTCGCAGATTTATTTCCCTTATGCAGAAAAGCAACATCTCCTTACTACTTTACATGGTTCAATTGAGGAACTCTTATTTAGTCCTGAGCGGATGGCTGAACATATGTGTGTCATGAATGACCATAAGAAACCCATTATATTTTCTGTGGCAAGACTTGACCATAAGAAACCCATTATGACAGGATTGTTTGAATGGTTTGCAAAGAACAAACGCTTGAGGGAGCTAGTTAACTTTGTTGTAGTTGCTAGTGATTTTGACCCGTCAAAATCGAAAGACAGAGAAGCTTTTGGGCTTACTGTTGTTGAGGTAATGACATGCGGTCTTCCTACATTTGCAACATATAAGGGAGGTCCCGCTGAAATTATTGTGGATCTCATTGGTCTGAAGGATACTCGTTTTCCTCGAGATCTTTTGTTCGGAATTTTTACCATACTATGTTTCCTTGTAACGCGATGCGAAAGAGCAGATTCACAATGCATGGTTAAGAAAATTTGTGGACAGAAAATTACAGATTGCGCTCGGGCAACACGTTTTAGACGTGCGTTGTCAAGACCCCGAGAAGAGCAGGCAAGGTCGGGAAAATCCTTATCTTTATCGAGGAAGACCCTGTCTAAGTCTGGCCTCGAGCTTCTGAGGACATATTCGAAGATACAGGAACGGCTGGACAAGAACAGAGAATCTGTAAGGCTAACGTTAGAGAAGAAACTATATTGTGCGCAGATGGCAGTCAAAAGGTCATGAACCATTACGGCTTTGAAGAAACATCGTAGTTGAAAGCTGTGCCATTTCATTAAACGGTGTCACGTATAACCTGTGACCAGTCTCGATTCGATTTAATTAAAGTCATACTCAAAAAGTTAAATTATAATATATAAATTATAATTATATAATTTATATATATATATATATATTGTTATTTAATTTACAAATAATATTAATAATGATAATAATTCAAAATAATAATAATATTATTATTATTATTAAAAAATAAAAATAAAAAATAAATAAAAAAACTCCAATATAATCCTATTGAAGACTTACATATTCTACAATAATGAGAGAAAGTGAAGAATTTTATTATCGATACAACTTTGAGGACAGAGTTCTGAAGGAAGGGCCAATTAATAAGTAAACTTTGATATATTAAAGGTCAAGCAAAGATGTTAAAATAAAATTGATTGAACTGAAGGAAAGTATCAACTATAAGCTTTGAGGACAAAGCTTTTGAAGAAAGGGGCAATGTTATGAATATAATTCATAACAGATATAATTAAATAATTAATATAGTTATTAATAGTTAAATATGGATTATGTAAGTAGTCATTAGGTTAGTGAAAGGGCATGTCTAAAAGACATGCCCATTCGTGAAAGGCCACCTGCATAGGTATATAAGCAGGGCATCATTGTAACATTCTACCATCTATCTCTTATACATTTTATATATAATATATTATTATTACAATACCTCTTGTGTATTTATAATTTAAGTCAACAAGCCTACAGCTTTGTTGCTCCAATTTCCATAACAATCATGGATGTTTGTATTTCTTCCTTATTTTAATTCATCTTCATTTCTATTTCTTCTATCTTGTTTTCTATTCCTTCCTTATTTTAATTCATCTGTTTTTCCATTTCTCTTTTAAATTTTTCTTTAGAAACTAAGAAATCCACCTTTTTCAACATACTATGGAATCCATTTCATTAACATTCCTCTCTAATTGAGATAACCTAAATTCTAAGTCTTCTCTTTCTTTATGATTCAAGTATGGGCCTTCATTAGATTTAATTGGTGTAGTAACTTTATTTGGAGGCATATTGGAAAATAATAATATCCATCCTTTATTACAACAACAAAAAATGGGCTCTTCTAGTGAGCAGTTAGGTCACTAGTAAGTTATGTACCTTAATTTGAAGAATATTAGAATGGTTTAATCTTTCTTGACAAATATACATATATGAGATTTGAGGCCTTTTGGATCTAAAAATTTCTTCTGCAATACTCTTATATGTTCTACAATTCCATGGGTGTGAAATGAATCTAATGTTCCAATTGAAAGTTATAATAACTTTCCCAAAACTTGTTGAATTTTTGGTCTCTTCCCATGAGAAAACTTGCATAGTGTGTCATGTATCCAATTATTGAAATATAGTTTTGGAACCTATACCTGAGGTACTTTTATCTATCTCCTGAAATTACTGAATATTTCACAAACTAAAAATTTCCATACAATGGGATATAATAAAAATGCCAAGCTGACATGTTTAAAATCTATTTCATGATTGTTTATTAACCCTAACATCCATAGGTTATAACTCCCAAAGTATAGAGAACCAAATTCTAAAAGTGGAACCAAATGTTCCATGATTTTTCTCCTTAGTATGCTCCAAGTTTCACTTATGTATCCTGATATATATATATATATATATAGTAAAAATGTCAAACAAACCTGTTTGATATCGAATTCTGGAGCATACAAAACCACTAAGTTCCTTGGAGAATATCTCTTGAAATGTAGTGAACCAATATTTGTAACTTGGACCAGATATTCACCATGATTTTTCCTCAATGTGGTCAAAGTTTCATGGTATGAGGCCTCGTACAAAAATAGTTATAGAAAAAATTACGAACATACATGCTTGAGATCAAATTTAGGATCATTCAGAAATCCTAACTTCCTTGAACCATGTCTTCGAAGATATAGTGAACCAAGATCCGAAAATTGAACCAAATATTGCATGGGATGTCTTCTAAATATTCACCAAGTTTCACCGTTTGAAATATCCTAGAGGAAAAAAAATTAATAAATAAATTAATAATAATACAAATAAAAAAATTAATTTTAAAAAAATAAATAAATAAATAAATAATTATACTGAAAATTCCATAATGACATGTTTGAAGTATAAAATTAGGATAAAGAGATACAATACCAAATGTTATGATCCTTTTGCCTTAAAAATGATAAGAAACTGGTAATTACAGTCCACTTCAAGGAGGAAACCTCCTTATACAATAAATACAATGAACAAGACAATATTTGATGATCCTAAGACTAGGTATCCTTAGTATATATATAGGAGACTAAGGATACAATTATAATAAAATGGAACCATGAGGTTTTCTAGCCTACATAACAATGTAACAATATAAATGTAATCACTCAATATCTAGTTATTAATAAGGGAATTTTTGGGTTCACATGGGGATTATATGGGGCATAACAGGTTGGTAAGAAGTTGCAAATAGAGAAGATGCATATTAGGAATAAGGTGACAAAAAAATGGGAGTCAAAAGTATATATATATTAGGAGTTGGACATACTATACTTCTTAAATTACATATAACTACAAGGAATGCACTTCCTCATTATTTCATAGAGCAAGAAATTGAGAACATGCAATTGAAAATGAAGATCGATGAGCTTAAATAAGCTCTCAATCATCGACCTTTTTTAATTCCCACTTTGGCTATTGCATCCCTGTAACCAACAGTCAAGTTGAACCAAATAGAATAAAGAAGGAAACAAAATTATTTAATGGTGTTAGGACTTATGTCATATATAATATCAATAATCATGTAGGTGTTATTAAAGAGTCGTGGGAGATATGCCTATATTTAAGAAATATTTCTCAAAGGATTTCTTTTTCTACGGATTATTTGTGAAAGGACTTAGAATGCGAGCATTTTTATGAATTTATTTTTTCTTTCATTTCATTTTTCATGCATTTTCAATTTTTTTTGTGGGTCTACTCACATGTACACAAATTTGGTACTCGTTGGATGTGGAATTGAATTATGCATCCGACGTCTGCCTTTAGTTGACATTTGAGTAAATCTATAAGGAGATAAGCCAAAAATACAATAAAAAAAGTAGCTTCCTTTATTTTTCTTTAAAAAATTATAACTTTTATTTTATTATTTTATTATTTTCCTTAGGAGACCCACTTTAGACCTCAAAATTCCCCTAATGATGATTTTGACATGATTGATGCTCGGGTATGATTCCAAGTTCCTTAATTGGTTTTTTGGTTGAATCTAATACTTGAAGTGCATGAATGATAGTTTATTTGCTTGAAGGATTATAAAATGAATTACTATGTTATTAGATCCCTCTTATAATTAACTTTTATTATCTACCTATTACCCACCAATTTGTGGGTGATATCCCTACGAGAACAAATTTCTCCAAGATGGTCCTCAATCGGCATCTAGCAGCCCCTTGCAACCACCAACTAGCTCATTATGGTATTTCTCCGCCACCTGAGCCAGCCATGTGGTCACTCACCCATATTTCATGATTGTATGTTTGAAGGTGTGCCTCCCAAACCTAAAGGTATGCCTTGTCATTTGGTAATTGAGTATTGTGGTTTACTTATAATGGAAACCCTTGAGCATGGATTAATGGGGGGATTCGAAGGAAATATTGGGCTAGGTCTATGAACTTGTCCCATAGGCCTCTTTTGGATGTTAACCTTGGACCCTAGTCTCATGGGATCTCTTTTACTAACCTTTGGGCTTTAGGGATGGTATACATGCAAAAATCTAATTTTGGTTGCATGTTCCCACTCCCTCATCCACATATATCACTCCACATCCACTCATTATAACCCCATTCATCATTCCTCCCACATGGGCCCACATTCCTCCACTAGGTCCAAAAATCGTTATTTATCCCCTTCCCTTTGCCCACACCTTGGGTCGGGCATAGAAGAAAGTCTGAAGGTTGATGCAGCTAAAAATAAAAGAAAAATAATAATTGGTCACATTCAACAGGAAAATGCACCACAAAATGCAAAATATGGTCGGTACAAACACATTTAGCACGTGGAAAAAATCCAATACATGAACTCTATCCCATTTCCATGGCCATCATGTTGATCCTTATTGGTCCTAGAAGAGCCTCCTCTATCATTCAAGAACCCATGATTTTTCCAACCCCTTGTGGGAAATGAACCACCCCATATTAAATGGGGTATCCAGTATTATACTTTACACATCATGCTCTCATTCTTTGAGCCCCAAGAATTTAACCAAAGAAAAATCATAAAAGGAAAAAATCATATGAAGAAGGGTGAAAAAATCAAGGTCGGAGTAACTCGTGTACCATGATTTCTCCCTCCTACACATTATTTAGCCAAGTGTGGGCTTCCCTTTATCGGCTACCCTTGTACCCTGACATGTGACCTGGAATTTCTCCTTCATCCCCACTATGTTCCATCACTTTATCACATGCCACCACCATTTGAATGATTTACCAAGGACGTACCATCCCATTTAGAAGCAGAAACCACCTAATATGGTGCCTGGTAAACCCCCTTTGGAGTTTGGATACATTATCACATGCCAAAGCCCACTATAGAAGGGCATGCCATTATGAAGTACCCACCTGTTTTCCATGGTTTGTAAAATATTTTACTTTATTTATCTAATGACTTGGTGTGCTAGAATGCAAGGGGACACGTTGAATATTATGGAGGATTGCAGATGGTCTCGATCTTGGGTTTGGTCTCCCTATACGGGGTCCTAACCCCCATAGGGCTACATTGCAAGAACATGTAGGGTGTGTGTAAAGAGACATGGGCCTCCATAGCAATAAACAACATTCCATGGATCCCCGGTCATTCAGAGATTTCTCATGGTTCACCAATTGGACGAGGAAGATGCACTTGGTTCACCATGCCCAATCAGCTCCAGAGTTGTACCATACAGTTAGAAAATGATCCAAGATCGATAAGATGATGTGGAATCACTTATACCATCATCATATCCCTTGTATATGATCTACAAGCATCTTTGATTTGTTTGGAGACTCGTGAGGACACTTGTGTGCCCCCACATCCTTTTAGGAGCACCACAGGCTTATTGTTTGGAGAAAAAGGGCCTACCCCCTTTTCCGCTAATTTTTGGAGTATTATTTTTCATTATGGCACCTATGGACTTAATTAGGCCTCCTCTAAGGCCCAACGACACATGTTATTGATCATTCGACCCTCTTGAGAGGCTTTACTCTTCTATTATTGAGCTAGTTTGGTGGGCTTGTCACCAAAGAGTTGTTATTATGTACATTGTTTTATTTTAGGGGCTACATTAGGCCAACATTAGCTAAATATAATTTATTAGGTGTTGTATAAATATATGTAAATTTGATCCATTCTCTCATCATCACTTGGATTGGATCATATTCTCTTGTGATATTTTAGTTATTCTCTTTAGAGGATGAAATTGGATGGATGGATGAATTTTGATGTTTGGATCTCTTCATTTTTGTCTTAGAGCTTCTATATTGTCATATGATGATGATTGTATATACTTTTTCTCGCATGTAACTTCTCTTTTAACGTTATTTTATCATTTTATTATGTCACATGAATTTTGTTAGGGAATTTCGCTATACTAGGCTGAAATGTGTTGCTTTTCTTATGTGAAATGGTGGAAATTTGTCTTTCTATAGCATTGCAACATGTCATGGGACATGTTTTAATAAGTGAATTTTCCTAGAGATATTTTTATCTTGAAAATTCATCACATATTTCACATCGACGTATAAAGACCTTGAAGTGATTTCCCCATGCCCTAATTTCCATGAAAAAGTGTTCTAAAGGCCTCCTTGATGAAGTGAAACCTTCCCAAACATTGGAATATTCTTGTCTCCATTTATCCTAAATTATTAGGCACTGGTCCTCCATAGGTGATCACCTTAAAGCATATTTCTCTCACCTTCTCCCTTTATTTCTAGGTATATCCTACATAGGTCACCTAGGGCATCACTTATTTCACAATATAACCATCCAATTACTTTTAGTTTTGGTCCAAAAATGCGCTAGAGTTTTCTCTATATGCCATCAAAATTTGAAGCAAATTCGACAGTGGGATCTCTATATATTGTAAGCCTTAACTCAAGGATTGTTTCTTGCCCTATGTTTCCCTTAGCTAGTGACCTCATTGGGATTATTGCATCAACTTCAAGGAAATTTTCTCTTTTAATCCCTTTCTCCCCCTCAATTAGGTCAATCACAGCCTTGGTTGATAAATTCCATCCCCTTGACCTAATTCTAGGTCCACTTGGTCTCATGTGGTCCCACAACTTATTGAAGCCAATTTCACAAAGACCACTAGGAATCCAAGTTTCCACAAGGATTGTAGGAGCTAATAATATTCTTGATAAGTCATATACTCAAACCCTAGCTCTTATAATTCCCCTAAGCCCTTCATATAGATCCTTTCAATCTTTCTTCCCAAGCAAGCAAGCCATATATCTTATCATCTCTTGTGAATAGCTTCTAGGATCACCTCTCATCATATCATTGATCCATTCATTCTCGTGATACTTATTATACCAAGTCTCCTCCCATCGGTGAAAGTATGTAAAGAGTAGAGAGCCTTAGTTGAGGTGATTGTGGAATATCGCTCTATTGTTTCCCTTAACTTAGTAGTAGCCCTTCAAGGATCCCCTCCTAGGACCCCTACTAGTTTGAGCGGTAAAAATACCTACTTATGATGATTCTTGATTTGTATGAATATTTCAATATGTTTTTCCCTAATTTTAGGTCTTATTGTTTCATAAAATTCCTTTGATTGAATATTGAGATGATTCATAATTTTTGCTTCATATATTCTCATCCCTATGGAAGTGAGGATGTTTGAGTTTAGTTGGATGGTGTTTGGTTTCTAGATATGTGACAGTCCCTTATTTTGGTTGAGTAATTCCACATGGCGTTTTTTTATTCCATTGTTTAATGGTGATTATAATGTCTCCTACTAATTTTCCTCTACCTATGATCTAGTGTTTTGGTATTTTAACTGATCTAATAATATTTAATCATGCCTTCCAACATGGGTTTAGTTTATTGAAGTGATTTATATTCATCAAAAGAATAGATAGGCCAACAATTTCTCTTTGTTTAATCTTACCTCTTTCTCAATAATGGCCTCAATTCACTAGGTGGTCAATTATTGGTTCACTCCTTGCTTTCAGTCACCAATTATTTTTACAAAGTTCATTGGATTCGAAGATATTACAAGTGTTTTTTTATACATATATGTGTTTCCACTTGCAAAAACATGTGAAGTAAATGATGATTGCACCCCTCACCCTAAAGACTCTCTTATTAAATGTTATGAAACCAACTCCAAAAATAGAAGAAAAGAGAGATCAATGCCTTAGAAATCAGCCACTTCGAGGGGGAGACCTTCAATACATTACATAAATGAACAATTATTGGATGATACAACTGAACAAAACCTCCTTCTATATATAGGAGTCCATTGGCCCACAATATAATCCTAGCCGACCTAACAATAGCAATGTAAGGGGCACAATAATAACAATATTGGGGTTACAGGGGTACAACAATAACAATAAAGGGGCTACACTAATAAAAATAAGGGACTAAACTAATAATATAGGGACCTAACATGCCCCTCTCCTTCAAAAAAGTGTTGTCGTCAACGCTTGAGTAGCTCTGGGTGCTTCCGTATAAAATTCTCATCCTCCCATGTAGAATATTTAGTGGGTACGTCCTTCCACTTGATGAGATACTCTAAAATTGATCGATTTCGTAGTTGTCAATTTCTTGTTTCTTCAGGTTCCAATATGATTTTTCCTTCCTCATCAAGTTCTCGCAATATTTTTTGAACTGGAAGATTTTCACCTATAACTTTTTTTAAGCATGAAACATGGAAAACTGGATGCACTCGTGAAGAAGCGGGAAGCTCCAATTTGTATGCCATAGTACCAATCTTTTGCAACACCTGTGGACATGGTAATTTTAGGGTGAGTTTCAGCTTCATCACTTAGCTTGTCCCAGAGGACATTATTTTATGGTTGTATTAGTAAATATAATGTCTTTATAAAACTTTTCTCCTTTGCGATCTTGATCTACTTTGTTGTTTCATTATGATTCCCCCATGCCTTGCATTGGTTATCCTTTGAAGTTGAGCCTCTTGTTGATGAATGTGATCTTCCACCTTTGAACCTCCATTTCTCTTGAAGATGATGTGATGGATGGTGGATGATATCCATAAAGTGCCATAAATGGGGTCATTTTTGCTGCAGTATGGAAGGAAGTGTTATACCACCATTCAGCAAGAGGTAACCACTTGACCCATTGTGTTTGTTTATCCGATACAAAACAACGAAGATATCCTTCCAAACATTTATTTACTATCTCAGTTTGACCATCAGATTGAGGATGATAAGATGAGCTATGATCTAATTGAGTACCCAAACAAGAAAATAACTCCGTCCAAAAATTTCCAGTAAAAATGGGATCTCTGTCGCTCACAATAACCCTTGGGCTTCCATGTAGCTTTTGAATTCTGTCCATAAATGTAATAGCAACTGTACTTGCTTTAAATGGATGAGATAAAGCACAAAAGTGTGCATACTTGGTAAGTCTATCAACTACCACCATGATGACACTCTTTCCTTCGGACTTAGGTAAACCTGTGATAAAATCCATTGAAATCTCCTCCCAACGTTGACTTGGAATGGATAAAGGTTGTAGAAGACCCGAGGTCTTAATTGTCTCAACTTGATTCTGCTGGCAAACCAAACATTCAGCCACAAAATTTTGAATATCAGATTTAAGGCCATCCCAAAAAAATTCTTTCTTCACCCTATGGTAAGTTTTTAAAAATCCCGAGTGTCCTCCTAAAGGAGAAGTGTGCAATTCCAAAAGAATGTTTTGTTTTAGTTGGGAATTCTTACAAAGATATAAGCGATCTTTGTACCATAAGGAATCATTTTTCCAACTAAATGTATCAGATGTACTAGGATCTTGCTGCAAGTTTTGAATGAGTGTCCATACATCTTTGTCCTTCTTCCATTCATCTCTTGCTTCGGTTATCCAATCTGGTTGGATAATAGAAATGGCACAAAGCAATGCTTCCACCTCTTCATTCTTTCTTGAGAGTGCATCTGCAACAACATTAAGCTTTCCTTTTTTGTAGATTATTTCAAAGTCATAACCCAACATCTATGTGATAGTTTGTGCTCTTCTAGGTTTGTTCTTAGTTCAAAGAAATTGTTAAGTATCATGACCAGTTTTACCACCCTTGAAAGTGTCTTCCCATTAGGTAGAGTGATCATTTATTTTAGTGCATGTAGTATTGCTAACATTTCCTTCTCTTAAATAGATTTTTAGCAAATACTTTCTTTATTAGACAGGCTTTCCAAAAGTAATGGGTCTTCAGCTTCTTACGTCAGAAACGATTCAGCATTTCCTAAGCCAACAAATTTCTTAAATTTCTGATAAAGAGTTTTGTCCCAGCTCAACTAAGACCAATGCTAGGCACATGCCCTCTTTAAGATGTTAAAAGGCCTTAGTTTCTTCTAGATCCTGAAAATGAATGCCTGCTTCAATAATGTTGTTAGAAGATCTTTGTATTTTCTCACAATTCCTAACAAACTGCGATAATACCCCAGTAACAGAAATCCTTTTAAGCTGCTTTATAGTTGTGGAGACTTTCCATTCCTTAATGGCTTTAATTTTGTTAGGGTCTATCTTAACACCCTCGTGAAATACAATATGACCCAGATATTCCACCTCTTGTACTCCAAAGAAACATTTGAATGTTTTTGCATATAATTGTTTCTCCTGTAATAGTTTTCTCGACACAATAAACATGGCCCAGATACCAGTCTTCTAGGCTGACTGTGGCAGATTGTCATCATCAAAAAATACTAGCAAAATTTTCTAAGGAAGGGTTTGAAAAATGGAATTCATCAACCCTTGAAATGTAGAAGGTGCATTGGTAAGGCCAAAATGCATGACCAAAAATTCATAATATTCTATGAATTTGAAATACAACAGGTCATCTTGAGTCTTTATTTCTAATTTATTAATTATCATAAATGAGATCCAAGCAGTAAATATTTCTCGTAATTCATCCAATAATTCATCAATCACCGGAATAGGAAATTTATCTTTAATGGTGAGCTTATTGAGCGTATTGAACTTCCATTTCATTTTTTGTTTCTCTTTGCGATAGCGAAATTTGGTGCACTTGCTCTTGTAATTTTGATATTTCATGTTGTGTTTCTTCATCTTCATGAGTCATAGTAGAGCCTTCTAAAAGCTTAATGGGTGTTGAATTATTTTTAGGGGGGAATTTTAGAACCCAATACTAATATTTATTCTTCAATATGCCCTTGGAATAAATTCAAACTAATTTTTTTCAAATGAGACTTATGTAATTCAAAAAAAATACACACATTTTTCTTGCTTTTGAGGAGCTCGATATTGAAACTGAATTATCTATGTGACTTTGGATCTTCAATATCTGAAATTCAGCCCTGAAGTAGCTCTCTGAATATTCTTTCGAGTGCCATAGGTCTGACCTGATTTGGATTCTTCAAGACAAATTTATGCCCAATCTCCCACGATGACCTAATTATGGAATGGTTCAGTAGAGAAAACTTGTATGACTTGCCACGTGTCATTGTTTCCTCCTTCGGCTCTGAAATTGATATACCGAAAACTAAATTCCATGTGCTTGTGGCCAATTTTTACAGAATCTCAATCTGATGCTCAAAGAGAGAGTTATGATGTTTTTCCCACAGTCACCTCTTTGAGATGAAATTCGGGAGCCTGAAACAATCCTAAATTCCACAGATAATATCTCCAAAAATGTTGTGAACCAAGATCTAAAATTTTTACAGGAGGTTTCTCAGGATTTCGGCTTCGTACTGTAAAATTTTCAGCTTCTGAAACTTTGTATACGAAAATTTATAGCAAAAATTCCACGATGACCTTTTTTAGTTGAAATTTGGGAGCCTAAAAAAACCCTATCTTCCCCAGATCATATCTCTGAAAATATTGTGAACCAATATCTGAAATGTTTACAGGAGGTTCCTCAAGAATTGGCTTCGAGCTGTACAAATTTCAGCTTCTGAACCTTCATAGAAAAAAAATTATTGCGCAAATACCACGATAACCTATCTGGAGCAGCGAAACCCTAGAATCCAAAGCTCTGATACCAAATGTTATGAAACCAGCTCCAAAAATATAAGAAAGAGAGATCAATGCCTTAGAAATCATCCACTTCGAGGGGGAAACCTCCAATACATTACATAAATGAACAAATCTTGGATGATACAAATGACCAAAACCTCCTTCTATATATAGGATTCCATGGGCCCATATTATAATCCTAGCCGACCTAACAATAAAAATGTAAGGACACAATAATAACAATACTGGGGTTACAGGGGTACAACAATAACAATAAGGGGGCTACACTCATAACAATAAGGGACTAAACTATTAATATAGGGACCTAACTTTAAAGCTTTAAAAATCATTTGAATGTGTTTTTGTTTAACATTCATGTTGTGATTGTGCATGAATGTTTATGACAAATGGTTGTTTGAGATTTTCTTTGAGTTCAATTGGAAGAAAATCCTAGTTTTGATATATGGGAATCCTTTGGACTTTTATGCATTAATAAATGAAGTGGAGTTTGATGGTTGCCTCCCCTTCTTAGATATCCTTCTCTACAAAAATGAGGATGGTTCCATTTCTCACCAAATTTTTCGCAAGAAGACTCACATAGAACAGTACCTCCATGTTGGTTCCCATCATTTTCCAGCTCATAAATTTTGAGTTCTGTGTACTCTTGTGACTCGTGCTCTTATAATATCTGACGACATCCATTTCGAATCATAAAAATCCATCTTCTTGACATTTTTGAAAACAATGGTTACAGTATATCTTAAGTTCTTAAAGCCTTCTGTAAGGCATATAAAGGGTTGAGTGGAAAATCTACCAAGGTGGATCCTTCTTCCAAGGTCCATCTCTCGTTTATCCAAGGGAAAACGGACAAAATTTCCCATGTCCTTAGGAGAAATAATGTCTCTTCTTCTTTCAAGCCTCTCTGTACTATTAGAAAATCTCTTGGTTCTATTAAGGACCCTATTGACCCTAAGGACATGAAAGGATTTTACATGATTCCTTGTTCCTGTGGAACTCCCCATATTGGAGAAATAGGTCGATCAATTAGACAGAGAATATGGAAGCATGTTGCGGACATTAGGCACAATCGATCCCATACCTCAGTTCTTGCTAAGCATGCGGAAAAATCATGTCACCATGTTTGTATTGAAGACTCCATAGTCGTTGCTAAAGTTGATCACTTCCACCATAGGAAATTAAGGGAGGCGATTGAAATTGAAAGGCATGCTAAGAATCTCAACCGTGATGATGGTTGGAAGTTAAGTAAGAGTTGGACTCCGGTTCTCGCCAAGTAATTTTTATTTTGTTTATTATTATTATTATTATTATTTTTTATTTTTTATTTTTTATTTTTTATTTATTTTATTTATTTTTAACCTATTTAATAAAAAAAATTCCCCTCCCTCACTCCTATTATTTTTAAATTAATTTTTATTTATTTTACTTAATAATATTTAATAAAAAAAATTACCCCTCCCTGTTTCTTATTAACTATTATTTATTTTACTTAATAATATTTTATAAAAAATTTAAACAACCTTTTTAATATAAAAAATTTTAAGATCTGTTTTTTCTATTATATTAAATAAAAACTTATTTTATAATTAATTGATTTATTAACATTAATTCTAAACTATATAAAATTTTAATAACTAACTTTCTAACGGCTAGTTTTAACGGCTAGCCATTCATAAAATCTTTTTTTTTAATTAATTTATTTATTAATTGATATTAATTCTAAACTTTAAATTTTTTAATAACTAACTTTCTAGCGGCTAGTTTTGAGTTCTTAACAGCTATTTCTTAACGGCTATTTTTGGGCAATGATGCATCTCTATTTATTCATTAAGATCGATTAGCTTCTCCTCTTTGTCTTGAGGATGAACCATAATAGTTGGTTCGAAACGTCGACCAAATCCTAATGATGTGATTAATCTGAAAGACATTCATCAAAATTATGGATCACAAAAGTCTTAAATCTTACATTCTCTTACTTTTAAGGACCTTATAAATAATTTTAGTTTAATATATTATGATGCTTCAATGGCAATGTTTTCCTTTGCTCGTTATGGGTGGTCCATGAATTTTTTATCTCATTTGCAAGAAATGGTTGAAGTATTTATTCTTAGGAGTAAAATAAATATATAGTGGATATTTTCAATTAGTTTACATGTTTGAACTTATTACATGGATTGCTTTCAAATTTTTATAACACAATGACTTTGATTTGTAATTTGAATTCAAGTTTAGATTATAGCCACCCAGGCTTCATTGCTTTCCTTATGGACACGATGTGGTGTTCTCAAAATCCCTCCTTGCAAATACCTTACCAAGTGCCTTCATTTGAATTATGATAGCATGATTGGATATGTTCCTTTACAAGTTTGTGAACATGTTTTGGTTGATATTGTCGGTGATATATTTATGGTGTGTATGAATAACAAGGATCTGATCATCACATTAATTCATGACATTAAAACCATACATAGAAATGTATTACGATCATTAATGTTGCGTCCAATATGATACATAGTTTGTTATATAAATGTTTCATCACTTATGCTTGACACACATAGAATTATGCATTTATTACTTATGGGAGGATATTGAAAATGTGCAACCTCATTACCCATCTATCATCATATTTTATGTGACACATCCTATAAATTTATGTAGTTTAATTTTTAAAATTAATCAGTACATTGACTCGTGTTACAGTTACGCTTGTCATATTGAAGCTATATTTTTTTCAACAAAATAATAGGAGATGCAGTAGAGTTAATAAATTTAGGATTAAGGATATTTGTGTAAAACACGACTATTGATTGCTACTTTATTTCTCTTTTTCAGTATCTAGGTTCCCTTCAAATAAAATCACTAATAGAAGAGATGGTTGATGGAAGGTGAAAGACACCATAATACTAAATTAAGCTTTGTTGTTCACAAAGATGCACAATTATCGAGATAATCAAGTTTTCAAGGTGAATAACCATGAATAAATGTAACCCCTTTGAATTTCATGTAAATGGTGTCATCGTTTTCCTTTCCTACTCTTAAATATTAGGGATGTGTGATTTTTTGTGGGATTGTGCATTGAATTCGCGAGATTGTTGGTTGGATAGCCTTTGTGTTGTGGTTACAAGGATAGCAAGGATAGGAAGTGAAAGCATAAGTATAGTGATATTTTGATAACAATGGTGGGGACATCATTACATCCTTTGGTCATGACTACTTATAGATTCTACATATCACAAATCATAAATCATTCAATTTATGAAGCATTTTGATCAAATTTAAAATGGCATTCCTAACATCTCAACTAATGTCTAGGCATATATGAGCACAACTCGATTGATATTGTTCCAATGAACTAGAGCATGTTTACCAATGTGGATCAAAGAATTTTTAGCAAGGATAACATCATAGTATTGAATTGTCCAAACCATTGAAATAGAGCTCCATATGAGGACCATATATTAGTCTAAAGAGCCCATTGGTGTGTAATTTTACAATCTAATCAAATGGAATTTCATAGCTCCAAAAGAAGCCATGTTAAGGATTTTGGTGGTCGATGGAACCAGCCAAAATCAATTGTGAGACCTAAAAGTAGGAAAACACATATTAAAATATGTGTTGTTGATGAGCTATGTATTACATCATGTAAAATATATCAAGAAATTGGAGGAGTGTATCATTTGAGTGGTCATTAAAAATCTCTTGATTCCCTCTACAAGCTACTTTGGACAAATTCGTTTGTGAGAATTATGTGTTTATGAAACTAAAAACCAATAAGGGCCATTTTTAATTGAATGGAATTTTTTTAACTAATGAATTTCTCAACAAATTTTTCACAAATAGATTTGTCTAGAACATGTGATGATTCTCATTAATTGTTCTTCGATGTTTTCACTTCATCAAGTTGAAAAATGTCTAATTAATTCAACATTTATTATATGGATTCTTAGAGTATTGACTAATGATTTTTCTAAGTACTCCAGTAAATTGACACTAGATATTTATTTTTTGATTTCTTATAAACCCCAACACTAAAGGAAAATTGCATCCCTTGGAGGTAAAAGATTTCTTGCATCAGAAAAAAACATTCACTAAATGATAAATTGCATACCTACAAGGCCAATGCATTCTTTATTCTATCAAAAATACAAACCACTCAATTAGACATGCATATCACCCATTGAACCCAAGGAATGGATAATGAAATACAAATCACATGCCTAGCCAAGTAGATGACCTCCAAACTTAGTGATTTAATATTTCAGACCTCTAAATCAATATTTTTTCATTTTGAAAGCTACCTCTTGTTCCCTTGGCTCATAACCACTTTTCGCTATGGCTTCTCATTTTCCCTAGGCATACTTATTTACCAATGTTTGGATGTGAGTGAGTGTTTCCTATATGGTGTAATCTTCCCCTATAATTCATGAGTTATTAGAGGGTGTGTGCACTTGTATTCCAATCATTTTATCGTCCCAAGATAATGCACAATATTTTTGGGTGTATGGAAATCTTCTTTTTCCATTCAGTTTTTGTTTGTCTTTTTTTACATTTTTCAAACACCTTCAAGGAGCTCAAATCAAAGACACCCCCGATGGAAAATCAGTTCCATGACTGGAATAAGTTTGCATTGAATTATATTTTTTAGACTCCTATATATAATTAAATGCATATTATAAAATGTGAATCTATATTTTCCAAGCATCCGATAAGAGTATGGACTCTTATACCTAAAGGAGTAGTAGTATTTGAAATCATGATCAATCCAAAAAATAATAACATCATTCCCATTTTGGTCGTATTGTTGCAATAATGAACCAAATCGTCTAGAATTATTTTGGTAGAAAGAGTGAAATCAATTTCCTTGTATTTCATGCATTAATATAGCACCATACTCTAATTGATTCACTACAAGTGAAAGGAACTAAGTCTCAAGATTTGAACAACCAAGCATTTCATATGGTTCAAAAAAGTAACTAATCAAGCACATGAAAGGGTTTTTATAAAAGATATTTGATTCTCTTGTTTGCCACAACTCCAAAGGGACTCACAAGCTTCATAGAGTACCATGTATCCTTCTAGTTCATTGCATTGACCCTCTTGGATACCAAGAAACCTCATCACTCAAAAATACTCATAGACGCCCAAGCTTCAAGATGATGTAATGCTTCAAGGAATCCATGGTTTCTTTTTCTTTTGTTCGATACTCTATCATGTGATAGCATTGATCTTGTATACTTAGTTTGGCCTACCATGGTTTTACATGATTCTTCTCAAGCTATTTGTTGTTGAAAATTCATTATCTTGTATCGTATGAGAAGAATGTTGTTTGATACCATTATATGGTGCCCAAAATTTGTTGAGTGAAATTCAGGTTTGGAAACACACTCATCATAGGCAATTAAGTTGGAATCAATGTATTATAACACTTAATTTTTTCACAATTGATCGTGTTATTAGCTTGATTATGTACTATAACACTTACTTTTTTCATGGTTTATCGTGTTAATAGCTTGATTATGGTCTTTTGATGGTGTTTTAAATTGATCAAATTAATGATGGTTTGTGAATGAGATATAATTGCTACAAATGCATACATGTAATGTAAATATGATTGGATTATCTACTATTTTCCATCATTCACATTTGATTTTTTTCATACCTTGAAACTCATCATTTGAAGAAAAAAGTGCATTTAGCGTATAATTTTTTCACTTAGACATTATTCGACTTGCTAATTAAATTTTTTATAATCTAGGCAACCTTTATTATTACTCCTTACCTTCACTCCTTCACAGAGACTATTACTCTTATAATTATCCGTGTTTAATGAAGGTTAAGTTTATGTGTAGGGATGTGAGATTATAATGAAGAAGATAGAAATGAAACATAATAATTCCATTGGAGTGAAATTCCCCAACACTAAGGGATAAATGAAAATCTCGTAGAAAGGAGTGACAATGTTCTAATTTCCAATGTCATGTATGATGAAAAGAAGCTCTAATTTTTAGTTATGGAACTATCATGGAAAAAGAGATTTATATCCTTCAAGCACCGGGATGGAGCATCATAGAAGTATCCACCTTGAGCATGATGACTCAAAAGCACAATGGATAAAGAAGGTTTTTTTCCAAGTCACAAAATCATGTGCTCAATATATGAGAACAAAGAGTCAAAACATTCTTTGTTGGGCCTCATTTTGAATGAGTAAAGTTTGTAATTTGTTTTCAAAGATAAATAGCTCCATATTCCATATGAGGATATACATGTTTTTGTCTATATCCATTCATCACGTCCAATTTCAAAGTAATTAAATCAAATTTCATCATATCACTTGCAGGAATTGAACCTAAGTGGGGAGGATAACAATCATTCCTCTTAACCACCTAAGATAAGCCTAGTTGACAACAAAAAACTTCAATTATTCAATATTGTAATTCAATATTATCTTCAAAATAAGGTTGAATAGTCAACATAAAGATTGAGAGCCCAAGATAGTTGAAGAGTCTAGGGTAGTCAAAGAGTAAAGAATTTGGAAGGACAAAAGACTCAAAATAAACTTATAAATAGAACCATTTCCTTCAAGGCAAGGGTTCTCCTTTTATCCTAGTAAGTTATCTTCATTTTTTTTGGTATGTGTTATATTATTTGTGTGTGGTGTAGCAGGAGTGGCGCCACAAGGGGGGTTGCATGGGGGGGAATAGCCCCATGTGAAGTCCCAAATGGGTCCATCGAGCAAAAATCATTAATAGGTTTTTATCAAGCAGTTTTTCTCAGTGTGATTTTTTCCTTTTGACAGTTCCTGGAACATGGTTTTGGTTATCCATGGTAATGTAATTCTAGTTAATGAACTATTGGGGTTTTATATTGTATTATAACATTGTAAAGAAAAAAAAACACTAATATGAGGTTAATTTATTGGGGTTTTATATTGTATTGTAACATTGTAAATAAAAAATAGGAGGTGCAATCTCTTAGCATTATTTCTAGTTTTTTCTCCGTTTGGGTTTCTAAGGTAAAATTTATGTGTTAAATATGTGTATCTGTGTGTGTGTTGTTTCCATTGCATTTTTCCTATTTTTATTAAGAATCTATTTGCATCAAGTAACTATGCATGGTTAAAACCTTTAAATTTGTTAATAAGGATATGGTTATTCACTATTGTGTTTATACTATTGCAGAATTTCCACGGTATTTTTTAAGGATTTAAATATTACACCTATTTATAATATTCTAGACAACTATTTTGGTTTAAAAAATCATGCATATATATTGTAGGTTTATGTTCAATAAAATCATATAATTTACTGTTAAAACTTGTAATTTTTGGTGAATATTATCCATTTAATCATATTTATGTTTTAAAAAAACAAATTTTTAAACCAATTTGGTGAATACTTTTTTTCAAAAAATGGCCAAAAAAATAGCCAATTGACGAAATTTCACCCTTGAAAATTACCCTATGCAAAACCGTGATTGGTTGTGGACTACTCTCTTTTTTCATAATTCTCTTAGTGCTTGTGGGAGTAAGCATTCTAATTTGTGGACAATTCTCTTGTTAGTAATTTATATGCTCACCTTTTTTTTTACTTGCTAACAGTTCATACGAAACAAAGAGTCTGTTAGCATCTTGTGGACTATCTCAATCCTTTGAATTTTCATACATTGCTTTATTGGGTGGACTATTATCTCTATATGATAATATGCTTAATATTCTTTCATTTTAATTTGCTAGCATTTTGTGACAAGGAAGTGCTCTTAGCAAGTCGAGTGGTTTCACTTTGGATGGAATTAATGGGAGAGTCTGATTCGAGTTAATTTTTGGTCGTAATGGTGAACTATTCTCTATGTTATTGATTACACCAACTTTTCTTACCACTCCTAGCTAGGATTCAGTTAGTTTTGCTTCATATTACATTTATTGCATTGCATTTTAGTTGCATTCATCTAATCTCATGAAATTCAAAAAGGCAATGGTCAATGCCACAAACCAAAAATTTCACCTCAAGGGAAGAAGTACTAATTAGGTGCTTTTACCTAATGAACCTGTGAGGTTGAAATGGGAAATTTCCTATGTCAATACCAGTTTAGGAGGTTTGTTGGTGATGGGTTTGTCGAAGTGCGCAGTTAAAGGATTAGTGGTATATAAGTGGATAAGGAATCCATGGGAAACTAGGCTAAGGGTTTAAGGGAGTATATTTAATATGGTAAAGCATGGTGAGTATTTTCTATATAGCCAATATGGTCAACACAGGTCCAACATGGTCAACATTGGTTAATCATTTTTTATGACAATTTATATATTTAATTATTTTCAATGGTTAGTAAGTTACTAAGCTTAGAGGCTTGAGGAATATAGTGGGTTAGATTATTAGTAACTAGTTAGTTGGGGGGGGGGGGGAGTGTTAAGTGGAAATTAGTCAAAGGGAACTAATATTAACTAGTAATCAATGTTAGCCAATGTATATCAACATGGACTAGAATATTAGAATATTTTCGATAAGTAGGTTACTAAATCAACCATGGTGAACAATGCTCGACCATGAGTGACTATGGTTCACTATAGTCATTAGTGAGAAATAATGGTCGATGAGGGTCAAGGGTATATGGGTTAATGTGTTCATTGGATTAGTAGTTTTTTAAGTGATGGGATTATTAAGTTCCATGGCTAATGGATTTTTGGAATATAAGTGGGCATGATATCAGTCAGTAACCAAGCTAGATATCAGTGGGTCAATGTAGTTAATATGGTGAGCCATGATGAATATGGTCTACATATTCAATACAATCAATATGGGTCAACCATAGGAAATGGTGGTAAAACATTATCAATGGTGATGATATGGTTATTCATTGTCAAAGGTTATTGAGTGGCTAATTGTGATAGAAAACCAATGTTGAATAACACTCAACATTAGCTAACATAGGTCAATATGGGTTAAGGTGTTATGTGTGAGCATATTACTCGATCAACCATGGTGAACAATGATCAATCATGAACATTTATGTTTTACCATAGTCAAGAAGATCAACAATAGTCTACAATGGTCAACTATGGAAAATAGTGATCAATAATAGGTAATGTAAATCATTATTGTCAATGAGAATGGAGGGTTGATACATTATTGGAGTCACTAGGTTATGAGGCTTTTGAATGATGGGATGAGAAAGTTTTGTAGTTAATGGATTAGTGGAATAAAAGTGGGGAAAATGTTAGTAGGAAAGTAGACCAAGGGTCAAATGGACAAAGCAATTAAAATGGTGAAGTATAGTGAATATGATCTATATAGTCATGGTCAACACAATCTATTATGGTCAATGGTGGTCAAAAATAAGGAACAATGGTTTATATGGTCATAGGTTAGTGAGTGACTAATCTTAGTGGATCAATAGGGTATAGTGGATTAGGTGGTAAGTGAATTAGTTGGTGATTCAAGGTAAGGTGGATAGTTGTGATAGGGGACCATTGTTCAATATCATAAGGTGCTAGGTGGTCACCATATGAGAGGTAATATGCATATAGTATGTTTAGGGCCATATTTTATGAGGGATTTATCTTTTTCAAGGTTAAAGTACATCATAGCTTTAGTGTGTTTGGAAGTCAGTGTGTTAAGGGGTTATTTTGTTAGGGGTCATAAGGGTTAAGAAGTATATTAATGTCATGGTGGTTGGAAGTGATTGTATCAAATACCACAAGGGTTAGGACGTGCATTGTGTACAAACTCATAATGGTTAGGAGTCTTCCTATGTTCAAGTGTTTCTTGGTTCAAGGGTCACATTGTGTCAAAAATGTTTATGATAAGGACCATAATAGGTTACAAGGCTCATTATATATGGGATTATAATGCCTATAATATGAATAGTATTTCCCATGGTGCAAACATGTTACTGGGAGACCTTAACCATTATGGGGGGAGCAGTAATGTTGATACTTCATGAGCGATTAACCCTCCCATTAAAACCTTATTATTAACATTGTTACTATTGTTACTAGTAGTAATAATTTATTATTTTTATTAATATTATTAGTTTGGAAATTTATTTAGTGTCAACTTAAAATCAATAATGTCTTCAACAAAAGGCACTATGTTTTTGGCTTATAACTACATAATGTAGATGTTGTTTGGAATTTATTTATACATTTTCTAGACATTAGAAAGGACTTCATGATACTCATTATGAGATTTTTTTCACAAATTTCCTATATTGAAATCATTGATCATAGAAACAATGATTTTGATGGGGTGACAAGGTAAAGAGATTGATTGGTGATTTTTTGGGTGGCAAATCACCAAAAACCTTATAGTGTTGACACAAAGAGATTAATTCAACTCTATCAAACTCATGACAAAGAGTTTATGTTGCACTAACTTTCACTAGAGAGTTTAAATTACCTCTTAATTGAAATTTTTAGTGGAAAGTACATGATATACATTAATGGTCTCACTCTACTTTTTTCATGGAACTCAAACAATTAATAGAGAAAACCCATGTTATTCCTACAAGTGTGTGTCTTTGTGTCTTTATGTGTAAACATGTTTCACAACCAAACAAAAACATGAGGCCTTTTGTAATTTTCATGTTTTTGGTTTTTTTGCTAGGCATTTCTTTAGAAATCACAAAGAATGTTTTGATAGTCATTATGTGAGACATATTTTACAAGCTCTTTAACTTCCTATATTGAAATTATTGGGCAGAGAATCAATTGTTTTGACAGGCCATTAGAGTAGAGGGCTTTCTAGACAACTTTTTGAGTGACAAATCACCCAAAATTTTATCGTTTCTAAACAAAGAGATTAATTAAATATTTATAATTAGAAAGTGATTCAAACTCAAATTAAAGAGTTTATGTTGCATTTACTCTTAACCAAGAGTTGAAAGTAATTATACTAAGAAAAAATCTTAACATAAAGTATATGGTTCACACAAATGGTCTCACTCTAATTTCTTCACGCAACTTCAACATTTAATAAAGAAAAAATGTTATTTCTACAAGTGTGTACCTATGAGTGTATGCACAAAAACAAAAAACAAAAAACCTCATTTAATAAAGAAAAAATGTTATTTCTACAAGTGTGTACCTATGAGTGTATGCACAAAAACAAAAAACAAAAAACATGAGGTTTTTGTCTGTTTATTCAATGAGTGTGTGTAAGTATGTGTGTGTGTATCATTTTTTTGTTTTTTTATTCAATGAGTTTGTGTAAGAATGTATGTGTGTGTGTATTGTGTGCGCACACCTAGGCACAACACAAACGAAATCCACAAGGCTTTTGTTTTTATTTTTTTTGTATGTGTATATATGAATGAACAACATAGAAAAGTGTCTATGCACAATAGCACTGGAATTTGATGGGAAAATGCCTATTGTGGGTCATTTTTCCCATCAAATATGGCAGCAATTTTGCCCATCAAATATAGTTACATTTTGCCTATCAAACAGATCTCCTTTTTCACATCAAATACAGTCACATTTTTCTTATCAAATATTATGAATATTAGATTTGGTTGTTAAAATTTTTAAAATAAATAAATAAACAAAAACAACCAATTCCTCAAAAATGTTTAATTTTATAATTAAAACCATGAATGTTTTTCCAATTCCAACCCTAATACAATCATGTGCACACACAAACTAAAAACAAAAAACCCTTATATTATTTAGTTTGTTTATGACATATATTATAATAAAAAATAATAATAATAATAATAATAAACAAATGCATGTTTTTGTTATTTTTATTAATACAAGATTAGAAATCATGTTTTTGTTATTTTTATTAATAATACAAGATTTGAAATAAAAAATGGTGCATAAATATAAAGCTACATGAATTTTTATTTAGTTTGTTATAATTAAATTAAAACATATTTTTAATAATATAAAATTAAAAAAATTATTATTATTTATGATAATCCCTTTAGATTGCATTGTGACAAACTTTTGTCCAATTGAATATTAATCACTAAAAAAATTGGTATGTAAACATGGTATTAATTATTTTTCCTATAATTAAAAAGATAATGTTAATAAAAAACAAATTTAATTTATTATTTATTAAAAAAAATAAAAAATAAAAACTTAATTTTTTTTTTTTACAACCATAGACTTATTATACCATAAATAAATAATAATAATAATAATAATAAAAACCCAAGTTTTCAACACCTACAATTAGAACATGTGTGAAATTTATATTTTTTAGTTACTTAAAATAATAAATCATATCAATAATATTGGATTTTTGGATCTCTAGTGCTTATGTTCCCTATACAGTCAAATTATATATATGATTGGCTTCCCTACTCATTGCACAATCAAATCTTCCTTTCTTACGCAATGAAATCAGTTGAATTGTTGCATATCAAACATGTATACCAAATTTGTAATACTAACATTTCAATGCATTGATACATAGATTGTTTTGATGGGTTTATAATGCCTATAATATGAATAGCTTTTCCCGTGGTGCAAACATGTTAGTGGGAGACTTTAACCATTGTGGGGGGAGTGGTAATGTTGATACTTCGTGAGCGAACTAACCTCCCATTAAAACCTTATTATTAACATTGTTACTATTGTTACTGGTAGTAATAATTTCTTATTTTTATTAATATTATTAGTTTGGACATTCATTTAGTGTCAACTTAAAAATCAATAATGTCTTCAACAAAAGGCACTATGTTTTTGGCCCATAACTACATAATCTAGATGGTGTTTGGAATTTCTTTATACATTTCCTAGACATTAGAAAGGACTTCATGATACTCATTATGAGATTTTTTTCACAAATTTCCTATATTGAAATCATTGGTCATAGAAACAATGATTTTGATGGGGTGACAAGGTAAAGAGATTGATTGCTGATTTTTTGGGTGAAAAATCACCAAAAACCTTATAGCGTTGATACAAAGAGATTAATTCAACTCTATCAAACTCATGACAGAGAGTTATGTTTCACTAACCTTCACTAGAGAGTTTAAATTACCTATTATTTGAAAATTTTAGTGGAAAGTACATGATCTACGCAAATGTTCTCACTCTACTTTTTTCATGGAACTCAGACAATGAATAGAGAAAACCCATGTGACTTCTACAAGTGTGTGTCTTCGTGTCTTTATGTGTAAACACATAACACAACCAAACAAAAAACATGATGCCTTTTGTTTTATGTTTTTTGATAAGCATTTCTTTAGACATTACAAAGAACATTGTGATAGTCATTTTGTGAGACATCTTTTACAAGATCTTTAACTTCCTATATTGAAACCATTGGGCAGAGAATCAATTATTTTGACAGGCCATTAGAGTAGACGAATTACTAGACCACTTTTTGAGTGACAAATCACCCAAAATTTTATCGTTTCTAAACAAAAAGATTAATTCAAATCTTTATTAGAAGGTGATTCAAACTCACATTAAAGAGTTTATGTTGCATTTACTCTTAGCCAAGAGTTGGAACTAATTATACTAAGAAAAATTCTTAACATAAAGTATGTGGTTCACACAAATGGCCTCTTTACTTTCTTCACACAAATTCAACATTTAATAAAGAAAAAATGGTATTTCTACAAGTGTGTACCTATGTGTGCATGCACAAAAGAACCAAAAAACATGATGTTTTTGTTTCTTTATGCAATTAGTGTGTGTAAGTATGTATGTGTGTGTGTATTGTGTGCACACACACAAGCACAGTACTAACAAAATCCACGAGGATTTTGTGTGCATGTACATATGAATGAACAACATAGAAAAGTGTTTATGCATACTAGCAATGGAATCTGATGGGAAAAATACCTATTGTGGGCCATTTTTCCCATCAAATATGTCTCATTTTTCACATCAAATACAGTCACATTTTTCTTGTCAAATACTATCAATATTATATTTGGTTGTTAAAATTTAAAAAATAAATAAATAGACAATTCCTCAAAAAAGTTTGATTTTATAATTAAAACCATCATTTTTTATAAGTAGAATATTTTTTCAATTCCAACCCTACTACAGCCATGTTCACACACAAACTAAAAACAAAAAATCCTTATATTTTTTGGTTTGCTCATGACATTAAAAGAAAAATTAAATAAATAAACAAACAAACAAATATATGTTTTTGTTATTTTTATTAATACAATATATCAAATAAAAATTGGTACATAAATATAAAAATACACAAATTTTTAGTTAATTTGTTATAATCAAAATTTATTACTATTTATGATAATCTGTGTAGATTGCATTGCTTTGCTGACAAACTTTTATTAAAATTAAATATTAAGCACTAAAATTTTTTATATATAAATATGATATTAATTATTTTTCCTGTAATTAAGAAAAATAATGTTAATAAAAAACAAATTTTATTTATTAATTATTAATCAAATTCAAAAACCTTTTTATTACAACTGCTGATTTATTATACCTTAAATCAAATTTAAAAATGAAATTTTCAACACTTACAATTAAAACATGTGTGGAATTTATATTTTTAATTACTCAAAATAATAAACCATATCAATTTTCACAATAATACTTATATCATATTTTCACAATATGTTCTTATATTTTGTGCATTGATTATGCAATGTATAATTCTCTTGCAACTATATGCATTATATGCATAATGACGATAACAATTTTGTAGTTGCAAATAATAAAAACAGTATCTTCTTATTTGTAAGAAGTTCATCATTTCATATATTTATATCACTAAGTAAAACTTGGAAACTTGGACTATCCATCAGCCTTTCGCACAAAACTTTAAGTTTTAATCTTTTTAAAGCATATCACACAAAAACTTTAAGTTTTAATGTTTTTAAAGCATATCAAAATTTAATGATATTTAAAACTCATCACTACCAAAGGTTTTTAGCTCGTGGTCATAGCAGATGTCAAAAAGACTAAAAATAAAGTGATGAAAAAATATATTTATGTGCAACGTTGTTTTTAGAATTTTTGATCTTTACATTATGAACATTACATTGATGGCTCAAATTTAACATAATTTAGATATTAATCTAGATATTCTTCGTAGTATACAAAATCTATGTGATGAAAATAGACTTAAATTCTAATTCAAGGCATTTCAAAATTTATTAGAGAAATTTTAGTCAAGTGTACTTCCACTACCTAGCCTCATAGAGGCATTTTAACCAAGTGTCCACTCTCTAGCATCACCATTTCACTTTACTTGGCAATGTGTTTCAAAATCGCTGCTTAATCCTTCAATAACAAATTCCCTTGTCGCTCCATACCATATATGTTGGATTTTTGGATCTCTAGTGCTTATGCTCCCTATACAATCAAATCATTTGTATGATTGGCTTCCCTACTCATTGCACAATCAAATCCTCCCTTCCTACGCAATGAAATGAGTTGAATTGCTACATATCAAACATGTATACCGGATTTGTAATACTAACATTTCAATGCATTTATATATAGATTGTTTTTATGGGTTTTGATATAAATTATTTTTCATATTGTTTATTACAATCTGCGTATACTGTATTGGTAACCAAAACACACAAAGTTGTCTTAAATTATTTATAAATATCAAGCATAAACATAGAATAAGCACAGCTATGAGAGGGTACCATTGAATTTGTATCAATGTCTAAAATCAAAATTTTGTCTGTCCAAACTCTTTTTTTATTAATCTTCAAATATTCTAGATACAAAGTCAAAAGAAACAATGAAATGTTCTAGATACAAAGTCAGAAGAAACAATGAAAACAGTGAATCATTTCCTAAATAATACCTCCAGTGCATTTCTTATTATGATTTATATGTTCCTTTTAAAATATATTCTCATATTTATTTTTCTATCAAATCAAGCATGATATCGGTTTTATATTTATTTTTTTATCAAATAAAGCATGATATTAGTTTGATCATAGTTGAAGGATGGATGGATACTTAATAATATGATGTTGATATAATGGAAAGAACATTATTATATTTAATAATTTACTTAGTTGATGCATGTGCTTTTTGTTGAGATTCAACAAGATGATGAGCTTAGTGAAAAGAGTCGCCTTCACTAAGTGGGCCTGCAGGCTATTTTTGGCACAAGTCTATTTTTAGACATGACGATCATATTTCAGAAGTTGCAGGATGCTATTTGTGGATGGTTGATCAAGTTGGAAAAATAGATGAAATTCTTTTTTTATAATATTGGGCGAAGTATATTTTTAGATCGTCAATCTAAAAATAGATGCATGTCGATTATTATTAGCTCTTAATAATAATCAAACTCTAAACAGCAACTTATTCTCTTGGAGCACTTCAGTTCAATGCACAGATGTGGCACAGCAGCTGACAGAAGGAATTACGTTATTCCTAAGGGTTTACTGGAGCTATTGCATGGAGAACTCAGTTAGAACTCAAGTGGCAGAGTTATGACACAGTTGGAAGAAGTAGTTATGGAGTTGTATTTAGTTTAACTCAGTTAGACTCAGTTGAGCTAGTTGTATCTAGTCTAACTGATTGATACACTAGTGAGAGGAGTGAATTAATTAGTTAATTAATTCACAAATAATAACTCATTAATCAACTGAACAATACAGCAGTTAACTACAGTGCATGGCAGTTTTAGTGGAGACCAGTGGAGAGATAGGTGAAAGGGAAAGATAGACTATCTGTTGTGACTATAGTGATGCATTGATTGCATCACACACTCAGTGGAGATTCCAATTAGGATCGCGCAGTCAAGGATGGAGTAATTTGAATTCATTCAGAGCTATTCTTCAGCAGAGATTGCGTAGTGGAGGCAGGCTAGCAGGAGGCAAAGATCGGTGCATGGATTTGCAAGATTGGTCCTGATTAGTGTATGATGATTATACTATACTGAGGGTTTGTGATAAGCTTTGTATTTTTGTATGAGATTGTCATATGATCTCCATGTTACATAATATATAGTTGGGGTTTTCAGCTTCAAGCTTTCTCGGTTAAAAAACGTTGTTATATACGATTGATTATTTTTGTTTATGCTTCACATGTGTGTGCAATTAAATTTTCCGCAAAAGATTAACTAGTGGAATAGATTCAGTATCTTGCATAAAGTTAAATAATGTGAAATCAGGTGGATCTTAGACATATACATGCTTAGTGCATATAATTTCTACACTTTTGATAGTAGTTTAAATTTGGATAGAAAATGATGTTGATTCATGTACATCAACCACATTAATATTTATTAATGTAATCATGCTACTTATATAAAGTTGAAATTTTTTATTTTTGAAAAACATTTTCTAAAAATATCTAGAGATTTTTCCATAACTTACTAATAAAATAAATTTAGTGACAATAGGTATTTGTCCTAACAAGTAGTTTCATGATAGTATTCAATAACATATTGAAAATGTATTTGTCAATAGTCGTCAGTATGGAAATTGGTTTCAAATTTTGAAATGGTTTGTAGTTTTTCTCCAAATCGATTTCAAAATTTCTCAAAACATCACGTGAAATGAAGCGTTGGGTTGATTATTATATTGATGAGATGTTAAAATCCAAATTAGTTGTTATTGAAACAAGATTATTGAGAGAAAACATGTCAACAGTATCAACGTTGACATTCAAGATGGAAAACAAGTATATACATATTACGTTGACATTTAAGTTGGAAAATAAGTGTAGTCGTATTATTGAAAGTAGAACAAAGTGGAGCATATATTTTGCAAGCTAATACTATCTTGAAAACTTGAAATGTCCAAGTTAAAAAATATATATTTTATAGTTATAAAAGTTATAGTTATTATATAAAACCCTACAGTTGTTACAAAAACTTAGAAAAAATTACAAAGAAATTCACCACTCCATAGAACCCAAAAACATGATTGAGTGTGAGTATGATTGAACATGAACCAGAAAATATTCAACAGAGAGTTTTGTAAACTCGCGTTGGAGGTGTTGAAATTTGCAACTAGAAACAGTGAATTGGCATCTAGAAAATGGCACCCAGAAATGGCTACCATGTGAGGATTTTGATTTAATTATTCCTTAATTAAATTGAAAGAAATATGTGCCAAATTTATTTATCCCTTAAATAAATTGGAAAATAAATTGTAATCTTATCTCATAATCACTTGTAATAATTAACTGGGTGTGATAGACTCAGTTAGCTCATGAAATTCGAGTTGAGGGTGGTTAGTGAGGCATGTAGAGTGATTCTATTTGTTTTAGAGTCCAAGTTTGTAAATTTTCGTAGATGTTCTATGCTTGATGCAACTTTACTTTTATCCCCAATATCAAACAGCAATCACATAAACAAGAAATTAAAATGTTGATAGAACATACTAGTAGATCGATAGAAGACAAGCCAAAAATACACTTAACTTGATCAGCAAAATATAAGTGTTGTGATGTGTTACGGCGGTCAACATGATGCTTCAACCAGCAAAGTCTCAATATGGTCAGCCAATCAAAATGTATCACACAACCCTCTCGGACAGCTCTATATTAGTCAACCCAAAGTCAACAAAAGTCAATGTTGTCCTAGTCAATGGTCAATGCAAAAATAGCAACAGAAAAAGTCAACACAACTTGGTCAAAGTCAACATTCAGCCTCAATTTTCGTGCCAAAAATGTGGACTTCAGAAAGCAGAATTTTGAGAGATTTTTAGGTCAGTTTGACCATATGTTGACCAAAGTCAACGTTGGTCAAATATGCACTGAAACACTAGGTCAAAACAGAAATATCCTTGCTGTTATTTTCCCATGTGTGGAGAAGAAGAGACTCCAAGTGATGATCGAACCAATCAGATGCAGAGAGAGAATGTGTGATGAGTGATGGTGAAAATGAACTCCAACGTTGACCGATATATATCCATCAGTGAGGGTGTGTGACACATATGTTGGGGCTTCAAACCTACATTTCAATTCTAGCCGACCTTGCACATAAGTGGAATTAATTCAAAATAAATGTTATGCTCATCAGATCAAGATGATCTTTAGATCGATCTTGCACCTCTCCGAAAGAGGAGTCCAATAAAAATTTTGGCATCTTCATCTGAACATCACAACATGGATTTTGGACGTAGTTTTCCAAAATTAACACTCCCTCTCAACTAGGGAGAACTCCATCCACCTGTTTCATCCAAACATCATGCATCATCCTTCTGTAACTTGCTTTGTTGGCTTCTTTATTTCAGAACAAACGGTGAGTCACAAATACATCACTCCCGGTTGAAAAATTCAGCTCAGAGGTTTGAAACCTCTATAGGACTCAAAGGAGTCACATACCAACCCGAAGTTGGTTTACCTGACCCGAAGTCAGTTGGAGGTATGAAACCTCAGTTGGATTCACGAGAGTCATATACTAACCCGAAGTTATTTTAACTGACCCAAAGTAAGTTGGAGGTCTGAAACCTCACTAGACTTGATCCCAGATCAAGTGTTTGGACACGTGCCATCCTAGACATAGAGAGTACGGAAATCTCTGATGCGTCCATCGGTCTTTGCTACTGGTCTCTAGTTTTTCCCACCTCATTGGCCAAATGAAAGGGGTAGGATGCATATAGAGCACATATCATGAGAGGTGAACCAACTCAATATCATAACGGTGGGGTAGAAGCACACCAACAAGGTTCGGAAAGCCTAGCCCTGTGGTTGCTTATAGCTCTGAGAAGTTATCCCCAAAGCCCCATGGAGCTCCCAAAGCTCATCGTCCAACAGGACCCTCAGAATAGGGTCATTCCATGATTCCAAGATTCTCACGGAAGGTTGGGAACATGACCTTCCCCAAGGGCATTGTGAGAATATTCGTGACCTGCTCATCAGTTCCTATATGATCGAGCCTTACGGCACCTCGATGTACCATATCTCGGATAAAGCGGTACCAACCATCAACATGCTTGGATCGGTCATGGAACATGGGATTTTCTGACACACAAATCCTCCTCTAGTTATCACAAAGGATAACGATGGCATCTAGCACATGCTCGAACAGCTCACTAAAGAAATTTCACAGCCAAGTGACTTCATAACAGGCCATACATGTTGCAATGTATTCGGCCTCAGCAGTGCTCAAGGCTAACGACTTATGCTTCCTGCTCAAAGCAGACCTAAGTGTGAAGCAGCATCTAGATGTGCTCTTGTGATCCACCACACTACCAGCCCAATCGACATCAGTATATCCATGGAGTACCATGCTCCCGGCAGTGTATCTCAACCCATGGTCTATCGTGCCCCAAAGATATCTCAAGAGTTTCTTGGCACCAACCCAGTGAATTTTATGAGGATCAACCATGTGTTGAATCAAATTGTTCACTACAAAACATACGTCTAGACGGGTGCTCACTAAGAACATCAAGGCCCCTACAAGTTGACGATATTCAATAGTATTTGCTAGCACAGGCCCAGCAGCGCTGACACTCAATTTCTTAAAGTTGAGCTCCATCATTGTCGACACGGACTTACAGTCCATCATTTCAAGTCTTTCCAGCAGCTTCATAATATACTTTCCTTGAGAAAGGAAAATCTCGTCAGGTCTCTACCAGACCTCCAAGCCTAGGAAGTAATGCATCAGTCCTAGGTCCTTCATCTCGAACTCAAAAGCAAGCTCCCTCTTACATTGATGAATGAGAGGGTCAGCACCTGTCAGGAAGAGGTCGTCCACATACAACACCATAATGAGAGGCTTTTCTCTATCAACCTTTAAGTAAATATTCGAATCAGCATTACCCTGAGTGAAGCCTAGCTTCATAAAGTAGCTATCTATCCTCTCGTACCAAACCTTGGGTGCTTGCTTCAACCCATAGAGGGACTTCTTCAACTTGCATACATGGGTGTCTCGATCCTGGACTTCGAACCCCAGAGGTTTCTCCACATACACCTCTTCCTTTATCGCACCATGCAGAAACACAATCTTCACATCCATTTGATGAATATTCCATCCTTGCCTAGGAGCAAGGGTTGTAATATTCCAAAATTAGCTTGCAACTAATTGGAATATTAAATTTTTCTTTTGTCACTTAGATAAATGAATAAGTGGGTAGGGAGACCCATAAATCTATTTAGTCAGAATAAAACCACTTCTCATGTGAATGTGGATCATTGTATTAGCTAAATAAAGTACCTTGAGGTGTGAACAGGGGCTAAAGCATGTGGACAAGGTCAATGTTAACCAAATCAACGCGTTGTTATGGAGATAGTGGAGGATTACTGGAGGATAGCGTAGTCATTTAGGAGGAGTGTATGCATGAGAGTAGCTCCTTTGATGAGTGGGTCCCAAGGTGAGGAAGCTCACCAAGCATAAAAGGACAAGGATGGCAACCATAGAGGACATGATTTTGAATATTAATTTTGTGGTCTTGTATGACTATTTGCACGCTTCAGTTGTTTAGCTAAGTTTTTTGTGTTGTTTAGCACAAGGGTGTTCCCGAGCGGGAATCCCACCCTCATCCTTGGGGAACTTCGAGTGCCTACTCAGGAGAGGTATATTGAGCAGAATTTCCACCATCCAACATTTGGCCAAGCTTCAGCCATTATTCCCAGTGCAGTCTCTTTCAAGATTGTGTTGTGTTGTAGGGTTGCAGCAGTGGAGGGTTGAGAAACCCAATCTCTGAGCTTGTTTTCCAGTGGAAGGAGCAGCCTTTCATCCGGGAGGCTAGTAAGGAGGATCCTTGAGCTTAATTTCATCATTCAGCATCAGGTTGGGCTACTATTATCATCTACAACGCAATTCCCTTCAAGAATTGTGTTATTTTATTGAGCAGTTGCAGTGGAGGGCTTAGTGCCCTAGTTTGTGAGATAGATTTCCAGTGAGGAGACCATCCCTTAACCTATTAAGTTGATTGGGTACTATTGTATCTGATAGATCATTCCTTTAGCCCCATATCAGTAGTCATCCCCAAGGAGTGCGTAAGTCTGGCAGCAGGGATTCAGTGGGCCACTGAAAAAGGGCCGCAAATCCAAACTTAAAATCTGGCCAAACCATTTCTGGGGTTTTCTGGGTTTTGTAAGTAGAATTCATGGTTAAAATCCTAGATCATTCTGAGTACTCTAACAGCCCTCCATGCATGGTTCTTATTCTCAATAGCAGTAGCTTCCAACATCAGTAACAGTAGCAGCACACATTTCCAGTGCTAGTTTTCTTTAGTGTATTTCAACCATCTTGTGGCTTGAGTACATTCCTTTTGGAGCATTGTGTACCTTACATTATTGTTGATGCATAATGATATGGCTTATCTGTTCTGCTAACATTTTAATGTCTTGATGTTATATTCCGACATTTCTAGCATTTTACAGTTTTTTTTACAGTCTAGTTATTGCCTAGATTGAAATGTTATAAATGTTCTATATTCATGTATTTTACATTTTGAAATATTACAGTGGTATCAAAGCATAATCTTGGCTCAGCCTGTGAGTTTCATCCAATATGTTATAAGAAGAAGAAGCAGAGAAGAGAACTACAATGATGGAAGGAATGAGATTTGTGTCATATCTTTTCATATCTATGAAGTACATCTCCAAGGAGGTCAAGAAAATTAGAATGGAGAGATGCAATGAAACCTCAAGAGGGTTTCAAGATGAGGAAGGTCCATACACTTCCTATCAGCAGCAGAAGAAACCGGTATTGCATAGAGCTCCAAAGAAATCTACTATGTCCTTTTTCTTTGAAGAAGAAGATGAAAGGCATGGAGATGGAGGAAACTTAGATCATGAGATTCTAAGTGATTATCTTGCAAAGTACAAGTCTTAATCAAGGGCTTTCAAGGAGAATCTAACTCTCCAACATTTTATTCAGATCAAAGAAGAGAGGACACCTTGCAGCAATAGTAGAAGGATCAAACACAATAGATTTATGTTGTCTACATTTGATGGGTCATCCACATGCACAGCAAGGGCTTGGAGAAGGAAGTTAGATGCATTCTTCCTCCTACATCTAGTAGTAGAAATAGAAGTTGTTGATATTGCAACACTGCACCTTAAGGGTGAAGCAAACATTTCGTGGTTCAGCTATTTGAGACATGCAAGAGTGACTGCTTATGCATATTTTACTCAAAGGTTGATCAAGAATCTTGATAGAAGGAAACCGGAGGAAGAACGACTTCCACCACCACTTGCTACGGGATTACTTGCATCAGGAGAAGGAACACTTGCATCCTTGCAAAGTGATCTTGATCTCTTGACATTTAGAGTCCCATGCATTATTTAGGATATGCATGAGGAGGAGGAGACTTATACCAATGCTGGTGCAGCAATAGAGGAGCAGCCATCACCATCACCAGCAGTTGGGGAGTCATCACACTGGTAGAAGGAACCCTTGTAGTTGTACAAGAAGTTCCAAAGTATCAGCTTAACCAAGGTATGCAAACATTTCCACTTCCTATTATTTCAGCACATCATATGGAGAGTTGTGGGGACATGCCATCAGGGAAATTGCATGACCTAGGGTCAAAGCACATTGTTGATTTGGAGCAACAGAATATCACTGCGCAGAGGACCCTTGATTGGTTCAAGGAGGAGATATATAGCCATCATGGTTTCTCATTGTTGAGCTGCACACAACACTTTGGGTTGGAGTGTAGAGTTTTGGAGGATAGGATGAGCATAATCCTAATCAATCCAATGCAGAACTGTGTGTTCAGCATTGTGCATGATCATGAGACAGCAGATGCACCATCATGGAGATCAACAGTGATGCCATTGAGCAGAAGTGATGAGTTGGGGGGCCAACTATTATTGGGACATTCTGATGACCATTACACTTGTGTAGCATTGGATAGGCAGATGGTTGATGAGAGAGATCTTATGATGGACAACATCTCCCATTATTATGATAGATCCTTCTTGATGAGCACATCTCATCTCAAAGAGAAGATTTTGCGTACAAACTATTTGGAACCTTATGAATTCAACTTGGTCATTAATGAGTGGTATTCATATGGAGATCTCCGGGAGGTTACACTTCAACATATCATGAAGTGCAAAGACAGTGATTTGATTTGGGAAGATGGTATTCTCCATTGGAGGGATACCAATTGGGAGCATGATAGGAGACACCCACAGTTGGTTGGATGGGTGGAGATGATGGCCAAGAGGTTGGTGAGCCACTTGCAGACTTATGACACAAGGCAGTAGGAGGCATGGTTGTGCTGGCTACTCTTGAAAGAGTTTTTCCGTCATGAGACATATCCTATTTCAAAGGGTATTTTATGGTTTGGGGCATTGCATGGCACCCATATGATATGGCAGTAGAAGATTTGGTTGTATGGGGCATTTTACAAGTCAATCATCATGATGATACTCCATGACTTGTATAATGATGAGATGAGGAGGAAGCAAGAGTTGTTGTTTCTTTGGATACTCTTGGGAGACTATGGGATGATTTTCTCCAATACTTTGCATGATGTTGCAGGAGTAGATGGTGGCACAATCATGGTGAAATGGGGCTAATGGATCAGGAGGTAATTCCACATAGGAAGGATTCTCCCATATGTAGCAGCATTATGGCACATGATTTTGGCATTGGGCATGTCAAAGAGAGGAGTTATGAGATGACATGAGACTTATCACAAAGGCCAACAGCACTGTCACTTGGGAGTATGTATCTATTGATGGAGTGTTCCAAGGGGAGTATGTATCACTTCACATTTCATACCACTATGGGGAGATTCTCATGGGAGGGCTCATCCATGGACCTCATTATCAGCCTACTCACATTGCATGGTAAGAGTTGTGTTTTTGTACTTATTGATCATCTAACAAAATATTTGCATTCTCTTTCCATTTATATACAGTGCATTGCTCCACAAGAGGGCAAGCTTCTAATTGGGCTTCATGGTCTTCCTAATACCAACATCTGTGATGGAGATATCCATTTCTTGTATGGCTTTGGGAAAGTATTATTCTATTCTTGGCATGCTCAATTGATACACACTGCCATTTACTACCTCCAAGTAGATGAGAAAACCTGCACAACTAGCAAATGGTTGGGAGACAACTTGCCATGTGATGTTCTGAAACAGCAGGTAGAAAAACTACGTTGTATCCACTTGGGAAACTATTGGTACCATCCAGAATTTCATATAACACTCGGTACCTTTCTCATTTGGAATCCATATTGTGATGATGTTCTATTCACTTTATATGGGATGGTTTGGGCAAACAAGATTAATAGAACTAAAGAGGGGGTATTTGAGGATCCAATTTCCTTTTTTCCTCTTGAGGGAAACATTATTGCAGCCCAAAATCAGCAGCATCTCTACACATATCATAAGTGGAGAGAGAGATAGCGTGGGATTGACAATTTGGTCTATCACGTTCAGCCATACATCCCATCTACATTGCAAGAGCAAGAGATGGAAGAGTTTTTCTATGAGTTACCACTTTGGAGGGTGATTCATTTTGTTTGGATGATAGCTTGGGGATTGGAGCTTTTCATGGGGATTTAAGTTCCCAAAATTTTTCAGATCCCATGCCTCGAGAAGTCCTCTAGAGAGAATATAGTTGCCTCCATGGATATCCCACTTCTTCATGATGAGAGCCATTTGGGTTTACCACCAAAGGCTAACTTGCACACTTGGGAGGAGCAACTAGGGGAAAGATTGATGAGAGACCATATTTTTCAGTGGAGGAGCTTATCATATGAGGATGCTACAGGAGGAGGAGAGGAGGATTTGTAGTTTTATCCTTCCAGTTGCTTGAGGACAAGAAACATTTGGAAGGGGAGGACTGTAATATTCCAAAATTAGCTTGCAGCTAATTGGAATATTAAATTTTACTTTTGTCTCTTAGATAGATGAATAAGTGGGTAGGGAGACCCATAAATATATTTAGTCAGAATAAAACCACTTCTCATGTGAATTTGGATCATTGTATTAGCTGAATAAAGTACCTTGAGGTGTGAACAGGGGCTAAAGCACGTGGATAAGGTCAATTTTGACCAAATCAATAGCATTGTTATGGAGATAGTGGAGGATTAATGGAGGACAACATAGTCATTTAGGAGGAGTGTATGCATGAGAGTAGCTCCTTTAATGAGTGGGTCCCAGGGTAAGGAAGCTCTCCAAGCATAAAAGGAAGAGGATGGCAGCCATAGAGGAAATTATTTTGATTATTGATTTTGTGGTCTTGTATGACTATTTGCATGCTTCAGTTGTTTAGCTAAGTTTGTTGTGTTGTTTAGCACAAGGGTGCTCCCAAGCGGGAATACCACCCTCATCCTCGGGGGACTTCGAGTGCCTACTCAAGAGAGGTATATTGAGCAAAATTTCCACCATTTTTCATTTGGCCAAGATTCAGCCATTATTCAGGATTGTGTTGTGTTGTAGGGTTGTCGTAGTGGAGGGTTGAGGAACCCAATCTCAGAGCTTGTTTTCCAGTGGAAGGAGTAGCCTTTCATCCGGGAGGCTATTAAGGAGGATCCTTGAGCTTCATTTCATCATTCAGCATCAGGCTGAGCTATTTCTATCATCTACAGCGCAGTTCCCTTCAGGAATTGTGTTATTTTATTGAGCAGCTGCAGTGGAGGGCTTACTGCCCTAGTTTGTGAGATAGATTTCCAGTGAGGGGACCAGCCCTTCACCTATTGAGTTCATTGGGTGTTATTGTAGCTGACAGATCATTCCTTCAGCCCCATATCAGCAGTCATCCCTAGGGATTGTGTAATTTAGGCAGCAGGGGTGCAGTGGGCCACTAAAAAATGGCCAAAAATCCAAACTTGAAATCTAGCCAAACCATTTCTGGTTTTTTATGGGTTTTTTAAGTAGAATCCATGGTTAAAATCCTGGATCATTATGAGCACTCCAACAACCTTCCTCACATGGTTCTTATTCTCAGTAGCAGCAGTTTCCAACAGCAGCAGCAGTAAGAGCACACATTTCCAGTGCTAGTTTTCTTTAGTGTATTTCAGCCATCTTGTGGCTTGAGTGCATTCCTTTTGGATCATTGTGTACCTTAAATTGTTGTTGATGCGTAATGATATGGCTCAGTTGTTCTGCTAACATTTTAATGTCTTGATGTTATATTATAACATTTCCAGCATTTTACAGTTTTGTGCTTACATTCTGGTTATTGCCTAGATTGAAATGTTATAAATGTTCTATATTCATGTCTTTTCCATTTTGGAATATTAAAAGGGATATGATATATAGGATGGTGTTATATCAGGCCACAGGTGCAAATATATCATCATAGTTTACGCCTTCCTTTTTAGAGAAGCCCGGGCAAGGAATCTTGCCTTGAACTTTTCAGCACTACCATCAGATCCATGCTTGGTCTTATAGAGCCATTTCGAGGTGACAAATGCTTTGTCCTCCGATCTCGGAACCACATCCTAGACATCATTCTTCATAATGGACTCATACTCTTTGTGCATAGCATCCTTCCAGACTTGATGTCTTACGGCTTTTTCAAAAGATCCAGGCTCAGATTGTATGATTGTACTCATAGCTGTTAGATACCCTTGGTATCTATTCAGCTTCTTTCTTTCACAGAATGTCCCCCTTGGGGCCATATGTCTCTCGGCATCCTCGAGAGTATCCCTGATCCATGAGGGTCTTCTCTTCATTGAAGGAGGTGGATCAATAGGTTCCATCAGTCCTTCAACCTCGGGCATTGTCTCATCCTTCGGTTCTTCCTGATTTCCAGACCTTACTTCATGATCTTCCTCAGAGCTCGAAAGATTTATCATTGTCCTGAGGGGAGAATCTTCATCGTGTCATATCTCCACTTTTATTTCGACACAACCCATACATGCACCTTCATGACCATTTTTGAATTCGAGCATCCCTGTCTACACCTTCCTTGCTTCGGGAAGGGCTTTGTAGTGAAGGTCCCCATACCTCTGGTGCCTTGATTTGGTTTGATGAATAGTATCACATGTCATCGCTCCCAGTGGACTTCCTCCAACCTGGTAGAGTGTATCAACTCTAAACCCAATCGTGATAGCTTCCTTGAAACTCTTCTTCCAGATGTGCACCTTCCCATCAATGAATGCCAAATTGAAACTGTTGTCTTCCATGGCTGAAATAGACACAAGTTTCTTCTTCAAATCAGGTACATTTAGTACATCTTGCAAGCATAGGACTTGACCTTGAGATAAGTGGAGGGTCACAGTGCTTGTCCCTTTCATGGGATTTGTGGCATTATCTCCAAGGATAATTTTCAAATTAACATCCTTCTCAATCATATCATAAAGTGCTTCCTTGAACCCAATGTGGTGCCTTGAGGCACCACTATCTATCAGCCAGACATCCATAGTGTCGGGTGGAGATGCAGCGCAGAGGGCAGATACAAGAATAAATTTATTTCTTTTATCATCAACAACATTAGATTCCTCATACCTGGAATTTCTTGACCTTTTGAAACGTTGCCCATTTCCACCGGAGGGAGCCTTCCTCTTCCCTTTGAACATGTTGTTCCTTTGATTTCCATTCCTCCGGTTGTTGTTGTTATCATCATCCCTGGGAGAATCCCTTCTATTAGTGCATTCTCTAGCATATTGGTTGGTCTCGTTACATGTGTGACATCTTCCTTTCTTTCCTTGGGCCCATGCTCTTCCTTGGTTCCTCGGGCCACAATTGTTCTTCTTCTTAGCAAGAGAAATGAAGGAAACATTACCTTCATTTTCATATTCCTTCATTCTTGATTCCTTTTGTACGCATCTCGATAATACTTCGTCAAAATCAGGTATCACATTGTTCTTGAGAATGATAGTATTGAATACAGGCCATCCGGAGGAGAGACCTCCAAGTGCGGTGAGAACCATTTCTCGATTAACTATTGTCTCCCCAATGGACAGAAGATTATTTTTTATTTCAGTCAACTTCATAAAATAGGATTGAACGGAATCATCCCTGCCTTTCTTCAGATTCTTCAGTTGGTTCTTAAAGAAAAAGACTTGATTTTCATTTTTGGCCTTGAACATGTTGACCAACTTATCATACATCTCCTTGGATGTGTGTAGCTCAGAGATGTAGGCAACCAGACTCTTATGAATTGAGTCCCTGATCATCAGCTTTGCTTTGATTTCCCCCTTCTTATATTTTGACTTGGTGGTAGCAGGTACAGTTGATGGAGGCTCTTGGATTTTACCTTGCACATAGTCCATGACATCTTGGTCTTCCAACATAAGATCCAAAGTCATCTTCCAGGCATCGAAGTCTTCCTTCGCAGTCAATTTGTCATCATCTTTGAAGCCATTCTAGTTTGAGGTACCCATGCTCTTCTTCGGTGATTGCTACAAACTTGGGCTTTGTTTTCACCTCAGCTCCGATACAATGTAAATTTTCGTAGATGTTCTATGCTTGATGCAACTTTAATTTTATCCCAAATATCGAACAGAAATCACATAAACAATAAAGTAAAATGTTGATAGAACATACCAATACATCAATAGAAGACAAGCCAAAAATACACTTAACTTGATCAGCAAAATACATGTGTTGTGGTGCGTTAAGGCGGTCAATAGGATGCTTCAACCAGCAAAGTCTCAATACGGTCAGCCAACCAGAATGTGTCACACAGCCCTCTCGGACAGCTCTATATCATTGAACCCAAATTCAACGTTGTCCCATTCAACGGTCAATGCAAAAACAGCAGCAGCAAAAGTCAATGCAACCCAGTCAAAGTCAACGTCCAGCCTCGATTTTCGTGCCAAAAAATGCGAACTTCAGAAATCAGAATTTTGACAGATTTTTTGGTTAGTTTGACCATGCGTTGAACAAATTCAACAATGGTAAAATCTGTGCTGAAACCCTAGGTCAAAACAGATATATCCTGGCTGCAATTTTTCCACGTGTGGAGAAGAAGAGACACCAAGTGATGATCGAACCAATCAGATGCAGAGAGAGAATGTGTGATGAGTGATGGTGAAAATGAACTCCAACTTTGACCTATATATATCCATCAGTGAGGGTGTGTGACACATCTGTTGGGGCTTCAAGACTACATTTCAATTATGGCCGACCTTGCACATAAGTGGAGTTAATTCAAAATAAATGTTCTACTCATCGGATCAAGATGATATTTAGATAGATATTTCACCTCTCTGAGAGAGGAGTCCAATAAAAATATTGGCATCTTCATTTGAGCATCACAACATGGAGTTTGGACCTAGTTGTCCAAAATTAACAAATTTGCAATTAGTATATTAGTTTAATGCATGAGAAATCAGTTAACTCAATTAAGTGAGTTAAAGTCAGTCTAATTAGTTGTAACTGATTGTTGTACTAGTGAGAGGTCAAGTGCATTAAATTATATTTAATTCACAATCAGTGATATGTCAAGTGACTGATTATTTACTATTAATAGTTTCATGCATGTCAGTTCTGATAAAGACCTAATTGAGACAGAGATTAAAGGGATGTTATCTATCAATTGTACTATTAGTAAATTTTCGGCACGCAATTAGACAACCATATGATTTCCCATGATGCATTGCGCAGTTTTGGAAGGTTAAATCTCCTAATTAATAGGGATCAATTGTTATTATAACTACGCAAGAAAGGTAGGCTGAGGAGAGGCATGAAATTGGCTAAGTGTTGGTTGATTTTGTTCGAATCAATGTGAGACAGTTGGTAGAGTGCAGCAGACTCTTGTGAGAAGAGTGCATTGTATTGTTTCATGGTTCCTTGGTTAATTATACAATAGAGATAGATGGATTTTGAGCAGCAATATTTCCCCAAGAAAAATATATGTCGTGCGATTAATTTGCTTCTTTATCTTAATTGGTGTGATTTTTCGATCGCGTTTATTTTCCGCAAATATTGTAGAAGGATTCAGTATCTTTTTTTATTATATTACATGATCGGATTGAATCCATTGGTATACATATTGTTTGTATCATTTCTGCATGGTACCAGAGCACTAGGAATCACAATAGTGGAGAAGAAATTGAGTTTGTATTGAACAGTATTCAAACTTGCAGATACCTTCTTTGGAGCGACAAGCGAATCAAGATGGATTTCAATGGATTAAGATTGGAATATGCACTTGAGGGAAGTTCTAATTATATCGCATCGAAAGACAAAATGGAGGCAGTTCTAGAGGACAACGTGTTGAAATAATTCATTGATAATGATATTCCCAAGCCCACATCAGCAGACGTTGCTATTCTTGATGCTTGGCAAAAGAAGGTAGCAAAGGCGAGGAGGATATCAATAGAGGGATTTCGAGATCACATTGTCTCGAGTCTCCATGGAAAGGCAACTCCATATGCTATGTGGAAGGCCTTGACAGATTTGATTTAGAACAACAGCGACCAAAATAAGTTGGCACTGAAGGAAAATCTCATGAAAATCGAGGAGGGCGAGACAATACCAACATACCTGGAGAAGTTCACTCAATGTCGAGATGAGCTTGGTAGTGTTGGTGTGATTGTAGCATATGATGACTTAGTGAGCCTAGAACTTCTAGGTCTTCTCAAGAGCTGGCATAGTTACCAGAACTCGGTGAATGGGAGGGAGAAGTTACCAGAATGCGAGCGACTTTGGTCGGATTTGGTACAAGAAGAATTCAAGCGGAATACCAGGGATGGATCCTCATCCAAGACTAATGACGAGGAATATTGTTCCTTGGCCGGTAAGGCAAATAATTCCAAGGGAAATAAATCCCAAGGCAAAGCGAGCAAGAAAGACTTTTCCAAGATCAAATGTTTTCACTGTCACGAGCATGGCCACTATGCTTCGAATTTTCCACAGAAGAAGGCAAGAAAGAAGGAGCCTGCAGTTGCAGCGGGTGAAGCATTAGCTTCACATTTCAAGCTTGATTTTACTCTCATTTCATGCATGGCCAGCACTGTAATGGGATGCGTGTGGTATCTGGACAGTGGTGCCTCGTTCCATACGACGGGGAATAGATATCTCTTCAGTGACTTGGAGGAGAAGGACCTCCAGAAGAACATAAGAGTTTAGAAATGACGGGAGGTATAGCGCTACCGGCATAGGTACAGTTACCTTTCAGAGGGAGAATGGCTCCCATATCAGACTACAGATGTTTTGTATGTTCCAGGCCTAAAGAAGAATCTTGTCTCTGTAGCGGTATTGGAAGACCGTTGTTATGAAGTGATGTTTAGAAAAGGAAAAGTTTTCCTTAAACATATAGCTCTCGAGGTTGAGGATGCATGCAATGCTTTCAAGAGAAAAGAAGTGGTTAATGACTTGGTGGTTGAGAGGGAACAATTATCTCTCAACATGCAACCTCAGAAGTAGTCTCAGAAGGTTGTGGAGAAGTGACAATTGGAGAAGTAGAGAGGAGACCGAGTGGAAGAGTCCACTCAAGCAGAGACCTCTAGGAGGGGGAAATTTCGAGCGACATGGGCAGAGGGAGTACATGCAACTATACCTCCAGGTGTGAGGTGGGGCGATGTGCAAAATTGATCCCAAGAATAAATTTGGGAAGGGTCCATTGAGATGGTTTGTCTCATGGATCGAACCTGGCTACGGGGGGAGCCCACAGTACAGCAATAGCGGGAAGGATCAGTTATATTGATGCAGTCAGATGTCAGTTAGACAAAAATCATAGTGACAGGTGTCGGATACTGGAGCGCAAATCAGAGTTGGTAGAAGTGCAAAGTGCATGGATGAAGATGTCAACAGCGCAAATAGTCCAGTGGAAATTAGCAGTAGGATCTAGTAGTCAGAAGACTCTGATGACAGATGCATTATATTGATTCAATTGTTTGGAGGCTATTTAGTTTCAGAAGTGTTGCATGCAGAACATTCCAAAGGTACCGGATCAGGACAGATTGATTCCTTTCTTGTTGAGAGGGAGTGTTGAAATTTGCAACAAGAAATAGGGAAATTGGCATCTAGAAACAACATCTAGAAAATAGCACCCAGAAATGGCTACCATGTGATGCTTTTGATTTAATTATTCCTTAATTAAATTGAAAGAAATATGTGTCAAATTTATTTATCCCTTAAATAAATTGGACAATAAATTGTTATCTTATCTCATAATCACTTGTAATAGTTAACTGAGTGTGATAGACTCGGTTAGCTCATGAAATTCGAGTTGAGGGTGGTTGGTGAGGCATGTAGAGTGATTATATTTGTTTTATATTCCAAGTTGCAGTTAGTGTATTATTTTAATGCATGATAAATCAGTTAACTCAATTAAGTGATTTAAAGTCGGTCTAACTAGTTGTGACTGATTTTTGTACTAGTTAGAGGTCAAGTGAATTCAATCATATTTAATTTACATGCAGTGATATGTCAAGTGACTAATGATTTACAATTAATAGCTACATGCATGTTAGTTCTGATGAAGACCCAGTTGAGACAGAGGTTAAATGGATGTTATCTATCAGTTGTATTATTAGTAAATTATCGGTGCGCAATTAGAAAACCATAGGATTTCCCATGATGCATTGCGCGGTTTTGGAAGGTTGAATTTCCTAATTAATAGGGATCAATTGTTCTTAGAATTGTGCAAGAAAGACAGTCTAAGCAGAGGCAAGAAATTGGCTAAGTGTTGGTCGATTTTGTCTGGATCAGTGTGAGACGGTTGGTAGAGTGCATGAGACTCTTGTGAGAAGATTGCATTGTATTGTTTCATGATTCCTTGGTTCATTATACAATAGAGATAGAGGGGTTTTCATCAGCAAGATTTCCCCAAGAAAAATATATTTGTTGTGCGATTGATTTGCTTCTTTCTCTTACTTGGTGTGATTGTGCGATCGTGTTTATTTTCTACCAATATTGTAGAAGGATTCAGTATCTTGTTTTAGTGTATTACGTGATCGAACTGAATCCATTGGTATACATATTGTTTGTATAACTTCTAAAAGAGGAAGAGGCTCACACAACAATTTATAAAATAGTACAAAGAAAATTGGTAAGACAACAATTTATAAAACAGTACAAAGCAAATTAGTAAGACAAGCAAAGCATCAATTAATTTTTTGAAGCTTGAAACAAGTAACATATATTCAACATAGGCATAACATATTCAAAATTAATTCAAGGTAATTTAAAAAAAAAAAAAAAATACTACAAATATTCAAAGTAACTATTATAAATAATAAGAAACCAATCTATGATTTAGATTGCATGACTTAGTTGTGTGTCGTTGCTCTGATGTTGCCTCTGCTCTTTTCTTCTTTCATGATCCATCCAATGGCCTCTACAGAGGGGGCTACCCCACCCCCACCCCTCTCTGACTACTCTTTCAACACTGCCTTTCATGACCTAGTGGCATCCCTTCCCAAATGTATGTGAACGTCAGAGGCCTTGTCAAAGTTTGTGAAGCGGAATGAAGAAATAAAAAATGTCACCTTGCTCAATGGAGCTCGTCGAATCTATATTGCATATGTGAAGCATGCTCTGATTGGAAAGTTTACTGGGATGTGGCTATCTCCCAGGTCGATGGAAATGTGGATGGGAAAAACTTGGAAGCCCGTGATGAAAGGGGGGATTGCCTTGTTTGTTGTAGGTAACATATTCTTCATTTTTTTATTCGAAATAAAAGAAGATCGGTGTGGTGTTTCGAAATCGGCCTTCTTTATTTGGCTCTAGAGGTATGTATCTGAATAAATGAACTCTAGATTTGAACCCGTATGAAGACATTCCCACTGTTATTCCAACGTGGGTCAAGCTACCTCGACTTCCCATTTATTTTTGGAGTGATGATTGCCTTAAGGCTATTGGTAATGGGTTGGGTAAATATCTGGACAAATTTGCACCTGAGGGTTCTCAATTTTCCTGTGCTAAAATTTGTGTGGAAGTTGATTTTTAAAAAGTCTTACCAGTGGAGATTAACCTAAAATTGGGAGAATGGAAGCATAAAAAAATTCTGGACTATGAACAAATTCCATTAAATTTCTGACACTGTCACAAGTATGGTCATTTTTCTTCGAATTTTTCAAAAGCAGGGAAAAATAAAACTATGGATATCCCAACACCCCCAGAGGAATTGTGGCAGAAGCAAAGGAAATGACAAGAAGGGAAAATAACAACTCAAAAGCCTCAAGGAATAAATGGAAATAACACTTCCCCTTCCTCCTATAATTATTTCATTGTCCTTATCACTCCAACGGATGAGGAGAACACTCCTACTCAAAAAGAAAAAGATAGAAGTGAGGAAAGGGATATAACCAAATAAGGATTCGATGATGGAGAAATAGTGGCAAAGAGCAGTCCAAATAAAAGAGTAGAGCAAGAAGCCTCCCCCTCCAGGGTGGTTCTCGCTCCAGATCCCCTGAGTGAACAACCAAGAAATGTTAATGACAAAATAGGGAGAGTCATTACTCATCGTATGACTGAGAACTTATCCTAGGCAGATGACTATAGCAGTCAATAAACTGAGAGTTCTAAGAAAAAAGGCAGACCAAAACAAAAGGTAATAATGGAAAAAGAAGTTGAGTTAAATAAAAAATTGGGAAATCAATTAGTCATTACAAAAATCCATGAAGGGAAAGTAAAGCAAAATAAGGAAGGAAAGGATGGTGGGCTTAATCAAATCACCCCCATTAAATGAAAGTAGTTTCTTGGAACATCAGAGGGCTAGGAAATCATGCTAAAACCTAGTTGTGAGAGACATAATAAAAAAAGAATATTTGATGGTTGTTTTTCTTCAAGAAACAAATTTGGAGGAATCACAGGTATCCAAAGTTGTTGTGGTAATTTGGAAAGAGTGCTCTAGGACTATTCAATCATCCACAAGGGGCTTCTGGAGGGTTGGGTATTTTTCGGTCAAATAAGCATTTCTCCCTATTGGAAGAATTAAAGACGAAATCTTGGGTGTTGGCTCTTTTGGAGGTAAGAGAAACGGAAAGAACAAATTCCATTTATAAATATATATGCCCCAATGCTTTTTTCACAAAGGAAAAATTCATAATTTTATTAATGAAAACAAAATTACATGTTACACTTTGCTGTAATTTTCAGAGACAGGAACAAATACTTTGCAGCTAGATGCTATATTACAAGAGAGTGAAAAATTAAATTTTCCTCCCTTTTCTCTTTTCAACTTTTCGCCATGGACCAGGTGATGGTAAAGTTGTGATAAGTGTGAGTTGATTTTCAGCTATGGTTGCTCCATTGTCCTTATCCGAATTGGATGTGTCTGAGTTACGTTGTCTTTTGCGTCCTCCGCTTTCTGGTGCCTCTTGGTCCAATGACGCCTGAGCCGTGTTTATAGGCTTTTGCATCTCCAGTTCTTGTGTCTCAGCTTCAGTTGTTGTCTGGTTGTTTTCTTTTGAGGTGGGTTCTGTCTCAACTTCTTCCACCTCCTGTTCTGGTTCCACAGAAGGAAATTTCCAGCCCTTTGTGGCTTTCCCTGTCTTTTTATTTTTTCTATTATCTCTTTTAGCTTCTGGAAAATTGTTCTACAAATGCCCTGTATTCCTGCATATTCTGCACCTGAAGGCAGTGTTCTCATAATCAAGATGCTACGTACATTTTTGTTGTTTGTGAGTCAGTAGGATGCATTCTGGAAGCCCCTTACTGAGGTCCACTTCCACGCAGATGCGTGCAAAGGTGAAGACCCTCTCCTCCATGCTTTGGGTGTCAGTTTTGATGTAGCTCCCAATCATGTCTCCAATACTGCCAAGAACATCTTCATTCCATAAATGAAGTGGGAGGTTTTATAGCCTCACCCAGACCGGCATCTTGGAGACTTCCATGGTATTTGCGTCAAAATCTGGAAACCAAGGTGTGGTGAATAGTCTGGTGGATCCCCAAAACCATGGACCAACCTTTTGGATATGTTATCTGATCTCCGAGGATAAGAATTTAACAATGAATAATCCCTTTGAACAAAGATGTATTTCACAATCCGTCGTCCAGTTAGTGAAAATCCAATGAAAAAGCTCCATCGGTTTTGGCCAGAAACAGTTAAATCTACATATGAGTGCCTGTGATTCGAAAACGAATCTATGCTAATCTATCTCAGGTAGTTCGATCTATAGTTCTGGAGTCTGGTTGAGTTGTTCCACAATGTATGGTTTTGGGCCATATTTTGCCTATGTTGTAGGGGTAGTAGATGTATTTTTCCCCTTTAAAATATTCTTATAGGTCATTCCCCTGGAGCCTTGAGCACTGTGCTGTCCAATACCACCGCCTCTCAATCTCAGATTGAGATAAATGGTGGCAGTAGGGCAGATGCAATAATCGCTGAGGATGCTGGAGTCCTGTAGAGATCTCCCTTCATGGATGAGGGACTGAACGTGGCTTGGGTAACCAGTGGATAGCCAAATGGATTTCTTCAGGTCTGTAACCTAATCAGATTCATTTATCCAAAATAATAAATTGTTCCCCTCAGGGGTTTTGAGAAAAATCTGAAAACTGTGTGTGCTTACCCGATATTCATTTGCAGTGTTGTTAGATTCGGGCTTTTGCTCGTCCTGTTGTGTCTGCTTCCGTGGTGGCCTCCCTTCATGCACACGGTGATAGCCGACTGCCCAAGAGCTACCCACCAGCGAGGGCCAACGCAAAGAGTAGACGGCCTTCGGAGATATGCGCATAGGGTGCGTAAGTTCTCGTTCATAACCCCAATGCTATATAGTGAAAATTCAGAATTATGGGACTCATTTGAAGATCTAAAGGAAAGGAATCTACAACTGAATAGCCCGATGGGAGGATACTTTAAACAATACAGAAAAAAGAGGAACTATTGTGAGGGATTCATTTAGAGACCCAATGGAAGATATAATAGATAATTGGGATATGATGGAATTCATCCCAAAGCTAGGGAAATACACTTAGTATAATAGACAAACGAGAGACCAATTTATAATTTCTAGCTTGAATCGATTTCTGATTCATAGTTTTTGGCCATCTAAAGGTATTGACTTCTCTTCGTCGATCGAATCCCAAAGAGACTAATATCATCGACCTATTATGATTAAAATTTAGAAGGCAGAAAATCTAGGGCCTCTGTGAACGCAGCCTGGTCAAAGTCAAAGTCCAACCTCGATTTCCATGCCAAAAAATGCAAACTTCAGAAATCATAATTTTGAGAGATTTTTGGGTCAGTTTGACCATTCGTTGACCAAAGTCAACGATGGTCAAATCTGTGTTGAAACCCTAGGTCAAAACAGAAATATCCTGGCTGCAATTTTTCCACGTGTGGAGAAGAAGAGATTTCAAGTGATGATCGAACCTGTTAGCCACCTATAAAATTTGTTATAGCAAAAGGTGGCTAAAAATTTTTGAGTCTTCAAGGAACAAATTTTATTACTAAAAAGTGTTGGCTCTTGAAGACTCTTGAAGGCCTCATGCCTCTGTCCAAATCTTCACTCTTGTTCCCTTTTTTATACTCAGAAATTCTGTTGATTTCATGAGAAAAGACTGCTGCTAAATCATCATTTTTCCATCCTTCCACTTCAAAACTAACCTTCATTTTGCTCCCCTTTTTCTCCATAAAAACTCCTCTATTTTCATGATTCCTCTTCTTCCATTCATGAAAATCATTTTTACAAGGTTAAGAACTCACTTTTTAACCTTACCGAAGCCCTCAAATTCCTTTGAAAACCATTGAAAATCTGTATAAAACCCATATTTGTATTACAGACTTAAGCCCCCTTGGGCTAAGTCCTAAACCACTTCCCCTCCACGTGCCCGCACCCTAGAACCCAGTGCTAGACCCGAAGCGCAATCGCATCAGAGAAATTCACAATGGGTTGATTGAAAGACCGCATCAAAACTTCCGATGTGATTGGGTCACATATATGTAAACCACGCCCCCTCCACTTTCCATCCCATATAACATATGCCCGGGACCAAGAGTTTAAGTTCGGAGGCGCCAATCGCATTGGATTTTTCCATCGGGTGCGCCTAATTGCTTTACTTTGCCCCCCTCCGATCGACGATTCCTGATTAGCTCTCCATCGTCGATCTGATCTGCAGATCGACAGTCAGTGCTCAATCACATCGCATTTTCCATTCGGTACATTTGTTTGTCCCCCCGATCGGCCATCCCTCCGATTCATTCTCCACCGTTGATCTAATCCTCAAATCAACGACCTGCGCTACATCGCATCGCAAGTTTTTTTCCGAGCGCTTTAACATCATTCCTCCGCCGATTGTGATCCTCCAATTAGATCTAGACCATCCACATGTCCAGATCGGATGGTCCCAGATCATTCCCGTATTATTTCATCGCCCTCCTCCTTCCACCAAAAGGTTTCAAAACCAATTACCACCGTTGATCATTGCACGATCGACGGTTCCGTCTTATTCTTCCCTCTGCTCTTCTTTGACCTTCGCTTAGCCAATCTCCACCGTTGGATGATGCCATCTAACGGCCACGCTCCTCACCACACCTTCTAAGTAGTTTTCCCCCAAAAAATGCAGGATTTCTTAAGTGTTTTTGTGTTTTGCAGGTGTTTCAATGGTTTTTCCATTATAAATGAAGAAAAGCCGAGGGCTGGGAATGACGATTCTCATGCCTTCAATTCATTAAAGAGAAACCATTCACAGGGTTCAAGATCCACGTTTCTTCGATGCTTCATGGGAATTGATGCCTTCAGAGCCCTGCGCGGCCTGCACATCAACAAGACATAGTGATTTTAAATCACAATTAAAAGAGTATCAGTGTTGAAGACAGAACACAGCAGAACAGAAGATTGAAGATGGATTTGTGGGGATCACGGCTAAGATTGATTATCAAGAGCCTAATCCCCCAAATTAAAACACAGTTAAATAAAATCATAAGTGTTATCAGACAGAAAAGCCTCCACCGCCACATTTGAGGCAAATTGATTCCTCCCAGCTACCACAAGTGCCACCTGTGCCTCAAAGCATTCAAACAGAGGCCGAATTTATTAATCAAGATCAGATATTTGCCTCAGCGCAGCCAGAAAGTTAATTCTGCAAATGAACTTAATGACAAAATATCCGCAGAGTTACTTTAACATAACACAAAGCCTCAAAAGTCAAGAAAAGCTCCCACAGAGCTTAAACTTAAATGTAAATCAATTAATACAGTAAGAATACCTGTACGCCTCTCCATTGAGCCCCTCAAAGGCTGAGAAGTCATTAATCTGTATTAATTTCCATGGGAGATCTTTTATTCGATCTCACCTCCTCGTTCTTCTATAAATACCTCTGTAGAAGATGAGATATTGTTGGTTGCAGAACTTTGAAATATATTTGAGCTTAAAACTTCTGATTGTAAATAGTGTTTGCTGGCCCTTGGAGCTCCGTTTGTGTTTAGACTAGTTAGGCTGAATAGTGAAGACAATTGCTGAACTGAAACATTGGACCTGAAGACTGTAACTGGTTTGACATCAATAACAAGTTGTTTCTTGGGATCCTGGTCTATATCACTGGTGAAGTGCCCCTTTCTTCATTATTGTTTTTCCTTCTATGTATGTCATATTGTTCACTATTCTCTGATAAAGAAGAACATTTATAGAGTTAGGATTTACTATTTACCAGTACCCTTCTCTAACTGATAATATTTATCTCAATGTTTTCCTCCAATTTGTTTATTTAAGAATGATTCAATATAGTTTAAGCAGTTAGGAATGTTGGTGTTCCCTCGTCCTACTATTTTCTTTAAACATTATTCTTAAAAGTTATTTTCATCATTTTCTTATTAAAGATAGACTAGAAAAGTGATGGTTTGCCCTGTTTCTAGTTCCTATTCTCCAAAGGCAGATTCTGAAGGTTTCCCTTAGTGTTGGCCGAAAGCAGACTAGGTTTAAAAGTACCTTATCTGATCTTAGGTTACATTTTGTTTTCTCTTATGTGTTTTCATACTTTCTGAAGGTAATTATGCGGATTACTGGATTGTTTTTCAATTAAGCTGCTTTAATACAAACTTTCCCAAGAATTCTATGGTTAGCCCTATCCTTGGTTGGTTTTAAACAGTTACTTAAGAGGCCTTTTCTTGTTTGGACTAACTATAAATCCCTTGTGAAATTATTATCAGTTTCCTCCCCTCCAACACTTTATTGTTTCCATTCCATCATTTTAATCTCAAAAATCTTGTGATATAGATGACTTGCCCCTTGGATCACTCTTGATGTTATTGCTCAATTAAAGCCCTGATATGACTCCATAGCCCAATGGACTAAAAACCAGCGTTATATCTATATTTTTAGACAAAGTTGTTCTATTCACTTGCAACTTCTCACCTTTGAAACTTTTTTCACTTAGAACTTTCTCCTTAAAAGATAATCATGCTCAACCATCCAAAAAACAAAACAAACCCTTGGCCTTCATAACTAGCCTAATATTATTACCCCAAACTTCAAAGACAAATCCATCTTTGCACTTATTGGAGAGATCCCTCTCCGGATTCAGGAGGGCCAGATCCTAGAATCCCAAAGTGGTTGAAACGATGTTTCTCCCTGCGACCGGACTTTGCCAATCTTGTTGATTACAGGGAGCTAACATTTCTAGCGACTCCACTGGGGACTTCTGAGTAATTTGCAGTTTAAAAGCAATCATAAGATACCAGAAACTCCTGATTCAATGAAATTTGCTCTGTCAGCCAGCTGAGCCACCAGCAACTAACATTTCTGGTGACTCCACTGGGGATTGAACCCAGAATCTCTAGTTATATTGGTATCTCATTGTTGAATGGTGGACAGCAGCCTACTTCAAATAGTTGAGTCATCCACCTGGCGACTCCACACTCAATAAATCTCAAAGACTCCACTGGAGGAAGAACCTGAAAGATGGCTAGGCCTCATAGAAGGGTAGAACATATGGGTTGGATATGGTTTAAAGAATTCATTGTTTTTATTTATCACTGTGTTTTGTCCTGCTTTAAGCCTAATCAAGTGTACAAAGATGAAACCCACATTAAGTATGGAAAAGAACTCAGACCTCAGTCTTTAGACCATGAGTAGACCTATACTCCTGTGAAAAACCTGGTGGTACAAGAGCCTCATGTTATATCTCCCACTCCTAAAGAATATTTAAACAGCCATGAGCCTCCTGTCACACTACCCACACCCACAAAGGTCATAGAAAGATATAAGCCTCTGGTTTTACCTCTTATCTTCCAGCCCCTTCCTGCAGAACTTATAAACAAGCTACCCCTTTTTAATGGAGAAAATTCAGAAATCACTGTTGAGCAGCATGTCCAAAAACTCGAGGATGTACTTAACTTATATGAAATAGAAGAAGATGATGTGCGTATTAGAATGTTCACCTTGTCATTACAAGGAAATGCAAAGAGTTGGTTTAGAAATCTTCCAGCTGCAAGCATCTTCAGCGTTCATCAATTTTATCAAGTTTTCCTTGATAGATGGGCAGTCCCGGTAAATGTCTTCCTCGTCCTAGAAGAATATCAGAATTTGAGAAGACAGCCAGCAGAGACAGTACAAGAGTTCTCGGCCAGGTTCGATAAGGTATACAATGCGATACCTTCTGATGTAAAACCACCTTTGGGATGGGCTCTGTTGCACTATCCTATTTCTTTTGAATCCGGAATTTCGTATAAGAGAAAGAGAGCCTTCGAGCCTGGAGGAAATGCAAAGCATAGCATTTACTATCGAATATAACATAAAGTGCAGGGGGGAAGGATTGAAAGCAGCAGAGAAAGAACGTGCAGAGCAAATAGCACAGATATCTTTAGAGAACAAGTTGGAAATATTGATAGAGACTGTCGACGCCCTACTGAACATAGAAGAAGAAGAACACAAGCTTGATGATAAGAAGAGACCTACACCTTGTCCTCAATAAAAAAAAACCAGACCGCTACAAGACATGTATTACATGCAAAGCATGTATGATGAACAATACGTTAAATCAGAAGATGAACTTGCAGATTATTTTGAAGAAGGACTGGCTGAGTTTCCAGAAGGTTTTATGGATAACGTTGCTTATAATTATGATTTATCTAATGATGGTTTTTCTGATGATGATCTTTTACAAAGGGGAGCCGAGCTTACAAGGCCATCATCAGCTGATTCAGGGGAGGAAGATCGTGACCATCAACTTCAACAAAATGATGAGCCAATGCAGGCCATCTATGATACTGATGAAGAAAGCGTTGAAAGCATGATAGCAGACGAAGATTCATTGAATTTTCATTCTGTTATATATCAATTCATCAGTAATAATTTCAAAGAAGATGGAAGCCAGTAGCTCTTCAGCACAGAGGACAAGGAGGAAAGACATGAAGAAAATCTTGAGCTAAATGCATATCCGAAGCCTTCGCCTGAAAGGGTCAAGGTAATCAAAGAAACCCCTACTCAAGAATATGTTAATTTTTTCACAGAATTCAGTTCACTCCAGCAGAATCGGCCAGGGTCAGAAGCGGACAGCCCTGCCATATATGATGAGCCCTCCAGTTTAGGCTGCAGTGAAGATGAGGGAGACCTTCTCTCCCATAGACATCTTTATCTTGATCCAGTGGAAGAAGAGGTATTCCTGGTTGATGCTCACATACCAAATACTCCTAGCCAGGAAAGAGAGGATTGTGATTACAAAGGCCACAATGCAGATGCAGTGATTGAAGCTGCCCGGGATACAGACAGCCTACCAGCCATGGCAGGCCTTAAAGAAAGTTTATATCATGTTCTGATTGATCCTATAGCAAAATACATGGAGGCCCTGATTGGCTCAGCCCCTCAAGCATTAATCCTTTGCAAGAGCCAAATACATCAGAAATGGTCACCACTGCTAGTGGCCTCAATTTTGAATATCCACATGCAGAGAACCCTACGGTTGTCTCTGATGAGCAGTCAGTTCTTCTCCCCTTTTTTACTATTGCTTGACTGGTTGCATTGGCATTATTGTATCACTTAAAACATGTAAATATTCCAAGTTAGAGTAGGTTAGATAGGAATGTCAATAAAGCTCAGTTCTGAGCATGTAGTTAGTTGTTGTTTTCTACTTTGATAAAAAATCAAAAATTCAAAAATACAAAAACAATAAAAGATAGAAAAGAGGGCAGAATGTGAAAACAATAAAGGTACAGCCCCGTACCAAAAAAGAGAAACAAATTTGAAAGTGTGCAAGCTTAAATGCCACTCCTGAAAGACACACTTCTAGTTAGTCAAATAGCCTAATATTGACTAATTAGTTTTAAATTTACTGCTGATAGGATAGTGAATTCGATTTGCCAAACTGTTTAATCTTGGCTTATCAGTAGGTAGATTATGCTAGAAATTAAAGGTTCAAACAAGCTTAAAACCTGAACCTAAGTTTCCAAGCAAGAATTGACTCAAATCTGTTTCAAATTATGAGTCAAAACAAAGGTAAATATGGTTCTAATCAGCTCAAAATCTGAACTAGTCCGACAAAGAAAGAACAACTCAAACAAAATTCAAAACATAGTTGTAAAAAAGATGAAGGAAGTGCTTTGAATTTTCAGATCTTAAGCCTTCCATTTTGCTTTAAAATTTTCTGCAAAATAATATCTATGTGCAGCTTGTTTTTTATGCCATAGACCAGCAACAAGTCAGACTGTTCAATCCTGACTTGTATGCTTTTGAATTTTTGTTGTAGAATTTAGAGAATAAAAATATGTTGGACAGTTTAATCCCAACAGATAGTAGATTAGGTAGAGAATCAGATGGGCTCAACTGTTTAATCTGAGTCCATGGAGAAATAAAGAGTAGAATTAGATTAGTTTTATGCTTTCAAAAGAATAAAATGTTGTGAAAAGAGTTTGCCAATCCAAGTGCACTCTAATGAAGAAAAAATGCTAGATCAGTAGGATTGGGTAGGTAGAAAGCTTGTTGATGAAAGATCCATTGTTTTTATGGCTGCTAATATGTTTTCAGAGCAAGATCATCCTAGCAAAGGAAGGGCAGCCCAATGGATGAGGCATAAGTCAGCCCCCCAGAGAAATCAATGGATGACGCACAGGTCAGCCTCCCAGAGAATGCAAGTCTAAAGTTCTTGATGGCTTCAAGAAGGCACCATCCCCAAGTGGAGCCACTGTTAGCCACCTATAAAATTTGTTATAGCAAAAGGTGGCTAAAAAATTTTGAGCCTTCAAGGAACAAATTTTATTACTAAAAATTGTTGGCTCTTGAAGACTCTTGAAGGCCTCATGCCTCTGTCCAAATCTTCATTGGTGTTCACTTTTTTATACTCAGAAATTATGTTGATTTCATGAGAAAAGACTGCTGCTAAATCATCATTTTTCCCTCCTTCCACTTCAAAACTAACCTTCATTTTGCTCCCCTTTTTCTCCATAAAAACTCCCCTGTTTTCATGATTCCTCTTCTTCCATTCATGAAAATCATTTTTACAAGGTTAAGAACTCACTTTTTAACCTTACCGAAGCCCTCAAATTCCTTTGAAAACCATTGCAAATCTATATAAAACCCATTTTTGTATTACAAACTTAAGCCCCCTTGGGCTAAGTCCTAAACCACTTCCCCTCCACGTGCCCGCACCCTAGAACCCGGTGCTAGACCCGAAGCTCAATCGCATCAGAGAAATTCACAATGGGTTGATTGAAATACCGCATCAAAACTTCTAATGTGATTGGGTCACATATATGTAAACCACGCCCCCTCCACTTTCCATCCCATATAACCTATGCCCGGGACCAAGAATTTAAGTCCTGAGGTGCCAATCGCATCGGATTTTTCCATCGGGTGCGCCTAATTGCTTTACTTTTCCCCCCTCCGATCACTGATTCCCGATTCTCTCTCCGTCGTCGATCTGATCTGTAGATCGACGGTCAGTGCTCAATCGCATTGCATTTTCCATTCGGTACATTTGTTTGTCCCCCTCAATTGGCCATCCCTCTGATTCATTCTCCACCGTTGATCTGATCCTCAAATCAATGGCCCGCGCTACATCGCATCGCAAGTTTTTTTCCGAGCACTTTAACATCATTCCTTCGCCGATTGCGATCCTCCGATTGGATCTGGACCGTCCACATGTCCAGATCGGACGGTCCCAGATCATTCTCGTATTATTTCATCGCCCTCCGCCTTGCACCAAAGGGTTTTCAAAACCAATTACTGTCGTTGATCATTGCGCGATTGACGGTTCCATATTATTATTCCCTCTGCTCTTCTTTGACCTTCGCTTAGCTGATCTCCATCGTTGGATGATGCCATCCAATGGCCACACTCCTCCCCACACCTTCTAAGCAGTTTTTCCCCAAAAAATGCAGGATTTCTTAAGTTTTTTTGTGTTTTGCAGGTGTTTCAATGGTTTTTCCATTATAAATGAATAAAATCCGAGGGCTGGGAATGACGATTCTCATGCCTTTGATTCATTAAATAGAAACCATTCGCAGGGTTCAAGTTCCACGTTTCGTCGATGCTTCATGGGCATTGATGCCTTGAGAGCCCTGCGCGGCCTGCACATCAACAAGACACAGTGATTTTAAATCACAATTAAAAGAGTATCAGTGTTGAAGACAGAACAGAAGATTGAAGACGGATTTGTGGGGATTACGGCTAAGATTGATTATCAAGAGCCTAATCCCCCAAATTAAAACACAGTTAAATAAAATCATAAGTGTTATCAGACAGAAAAGCCTCCACCGCCACATTTGAGGCGAATTGATTCCTCCCAGCTACCACAAGTGCCACCTGTGCCTCAAAGCATTCAAACAGAGGCCGAAGTTATTAATCAAGATCAGATATTTGCCTCAGCGCAGCCAGAGAGTTAATTCTGCAAATGAACTTAATGACAAAATATCCGCAGAGTTACTTTAACATAACACAAAGCCTCAAAAGTCAAGAAAAGCTCCCACCGAGCTTAAACTTAAATGTAAATCAATTAATACAGTAAGAATACCTATACGCTTCTCCATTGAGCCCCTCAAAGGCCGAGAAGTCATTAATCTGTATTAATTTCCATGGGAGATCTTTTATTCGATCTCACCTCCTCGTTCTTCTATAAAGACCTCTGTAGAAGATGAGATATTGTTGGTTGCAGAACTTTGAAATATATTTGAGCTTAAAACTTCTGATTGTAAATAGTGTTCGCTAGCCCTTGGAGCTCTATTTGTGTTTAGATTAGTTAGGCTGAATAGTGAAGATGATTGCTGGACTGAAACATTGGACCTGAAGACTGTAACTGGTTTGACATCAATAACAAGTTGTTTCTTGGGATCTTGGTCTATATACCTGGTGAAGTGACCCTTTCTTCATTATTGTTTTTCCTTCTATGTATGTCATATTGTTCACTATTCTCTGATAAATAACAGCATTTATAGAGTTAGGATTTATTGTTTACCAGTACCCTTCTCTAACTGATAAGCTTTATCTCAATGTTTTCCTCCAATTTGTTTATTTAAGAATGATTCAATATAGTTTAAGCAGTTAGGAATGTTGGCGTTCCCTCGTCCTACTGTTTGCTTTAAACATTATTCTTGAAAGTTATTTTCATCATTTGCTTATTAAAGATAGACTAGAAAAGTGATGGTTTGCCCTGTTTCTAGTTCCTATTCTCCAAAGGCAGATTCTGAAGGTTTCCCTTAGTGTTGACCGAAAGCAGACTAGGTTTAAAAGTACCTTATCTAATCGTAGATTACATTTTGTTTTCTCTTATGTGTTTTCATACTTTCTGAAGGTAATTATGCGGATTACTGGATTGTTTGTCAATTAAGCTGCTTTAATACAAACTTTCCCAAGAAGTCTATGGTTAGCCCTGTACTTGGTTGGTTTTAAACAGTTACTTAAGAGGCCTTTTCTTGTTTGGACTAACTATAAATCCCTTGTGAAATTATTATCAGTTTCCTCCCCTCCAACACTTTATTGTTTCCATTCCATCATTTTAATCTCAATAATCTTGTGATATAGATGACTTGCCCCTTGGATCACTCTTGATGTTGTTGCTCAATTAAAACCCTGATATGACTCCATAGCCCAATGGACTAAAAACCAGCGTTATATCTATCTTTTTAGACAAATCTATTCTATTCACTTGCAACTTCTCACTTTTGAAACTTTTTGCACTTCGAACTTTCTCCTCAAAAGATAATCATGCTCAACCATCCAAAAAACAAAACAAACCCTTGGCCTTCATAACTAGCCAAATATTATCACCCCAAACTTCAAAGACAAATCCATCTTTGCACTTATTGGAGAGATCCCTCTCCGGATTCAGGAGGGCTAGATCCTAGAATCCCAAAGTGGTTGAAACGATGTTTCTCCCTGCGACCGGACTTTGCTAATCTTGTTGATTACATGGAACTAACAGAACCAATCAGATGTAGAGAGAGAATGTGTGATGAGTGATGGTGAAAATGAACTCCAACGTTTACCTATATATATCCATCAGTGAGGGTGTGTGACACATCTGTTGGGGCTTCAAGCCTACATTTCAATCCTGGCTGACCTTGCACATAAGTGGAATTAGTCCAAAATAAATGTTTTGCTCATTGGATCAAGATGATATTTAGATCGATATTTCACCTCTCCGAAAGAGGAGTCCAAAAAAAATATTGGCATATTCATCTGAGCATCACAACATGGAGTTTGGACCTAGTTGTCCAAAATTAACAAAGTTGCAATTAGTGTATTAGTTTAATGCATGAGAAATCAGTTAAATCAATTAAGTGAGTTATAGTCAGTCTAACTAGTTGTAACTGATTGTTGTACTAGTGATAGGTCAAGTGAATTAAATTATATTTAATCAAAATTATTGATATGTCAAGTGACTGATGATTCACTATTAATAGTTTCATGCATGTCAGTTCTGATAAAGACACAATTGAGACAAAGATTAAAGGGATGTTATCTATCAATTGTACTATTAGTAAATTTTCAGCACGCAATTAGACAAACATAGGATTGCCCATGATGAATTGTGCAGTTTTAGAAGGTTGAATTTCCTAATTATTAGCGATCAATTGTTATTATAATTGCAAGCAAGGCAAGCTGAGCAGAGGCATGAAATTGGCTAAGTGTTGGTCGATTTTGCTCAGATCAATGTGAGACATTTGGTAGAGTGCAACAGACTCTTGTGAGAAGAGTGCATTGTATTTTTTCATGATTCCATGGTTCATTATACAATAGAGATAGAGGGGTTTTGAGCAGCAATGTTTCCCCAAGAAAAATATTTGTGTCATGTGATTGATTTGCTTCTTTCTCTTACTTGGTTTGATTGTGCGATCGCGTTTATTTTCCGCAAATATTGTAGAAGGATTCAGTATCTTGTTTTAGTATATTACATGATCAGATTGAATCCATTGGTATACATATTGTTTTTATAATTTCTACATGGTATCAGAGCACCAGGAATCACAATAGTGGATAAGAAATTGAGTTTGTGTTGAATAGTATTCAAACTTGCATATACCTTCTTTCAAGCGACAAGAGGATCAAGATGGCTTTCAATGGATTAAGTTTGGAATATGCACTTGAGGGAAATTATAATTATATCGCATGGAAATACAAAATGGAGGCAGTTCTGGAGGACAACGGGCTGAAAGAATTCATTGATAATGATATTCCCAAGCCCGTAGCAGCAGACGTCGCTCTTCTTGATGCTTGGCAAAAGCAGGTAGCAAAGGCGAGGAGGATATTATTAGAGGGATTTCGAGATCACATTGTCTCGAGTCTCCATGGAAAGGTGACTCCATATGCTATGTGGAAGGCCTTGACAGATCTGTTTTAGAACAGCAACGACCAAAATAAGTTGGCACTGAAGGAAAAGCTCATGAAAATCAAGGAGGAGGAGGGCGAGATGGTACCAACATACCTAGAGAAGTTCACTCAATGTCAAGATGAGCTTGGAAGTGTTGGTGTAACTGTAGCATATGATGATTTAGTGAGCCTAGAACTTCTAGGCCTTCTCAAGAGCTGGCATAGTTACCAGAACTCGATGAATGGGAGGGAGAAGTTACCAGAATGGGAGCGACTTTGGTCGGATTTGGTACAAGAAGAATTCAGGCGGAATACCAGGGATGGATTTTCATCCAAGACTAATGATGAGGAATATTATTCCTTGGCCGATAAGGCAAATAATTCCAAGGGAAAGAAATCCCAAGGCGAAGCAAGCAAGAAATAATTTTCCAAGATCATATGCTTTCACTGTCACGAGCATGGCCACTATGCTTCGAATTGTCCACAGAAGAAGGCAAGCAAGAAGGAGCCTACAGTTGCAGCAGGTGAAGCATTGGCTTCACATTTCAAGCTTGATTTTACTCTCATTGCATGCATGGCCAGCATTGTAATGGGATGCATGTGGTATCTAGACAGCGGTGCCTCGTTCCATATGAAGGGGAATAGAGATCTCTTCAGTGACTTGGAGGAGAAGGACCTCCAGAAGAACATATAGTTTGGAAATGACGGGAGGTATAGCGCTACCGGCATAGGTATAGTTACCTTTCAGAGGGAGAATGGCTCCCATCTCAGACTAGCAAATGTTTTGTATGTTCTAGGCCTAAAGAATAAACTTGTCTCTGTAGCGGTATTGGAGGACCGTGGTTATGAATTGATGTTTAGAAAAGGAATATTTTTCCTTAAACATATAGCCACGGAACAGGTGAAGCAAATCGGTTCAAGAGTCAAGAACCTATATTCTCTTGAGTTTGAGGATGGATGCAAGGCTTTCAGGAGCAAAGCAGTGGTTAATAACTTGGTGGTTGAGAGGGAACAATTATCTCTCAACATGCAGCCTCAGAAGCAGTCTTAGAAGGTTGTGGAGAAGCCACAATTGGAGAAGTAGAGAGGAGACCGATTGGAAGAGTCCACTAAGGCAGAGACCTCCAGGAGGGGGAAATTTCGAGCCACATGGGAAAAGGGAGTACATTCCACTATACCTCCAGGTGTGAGGTGGGGTGATGTGCAAAATTGATCCCAAGAAGAAATTTGGGCATGGTCCATTGGGATGGTTTGTCTCATGGATCGAACCTGGCTATGGGGAGCCCACAGTACAGCAATAGCAGGAAGGATCAGTTAGATTGATGCAGTCAGATGTCAGAAAGACAGAAATCATAGTGACAGGTGTCGGATACTAGAGCGCAGATCAGAGTTGGTAGCAGTGCAAAGTGCATGGATGCAGATGTCAACAGCACAGATTGTCTAGTAGAAATGTGTAGTAGGATCCAGCAGTCAGAAGACTCTGATGACAGATGCATTATATCGATTCAGTTTTTTGGAGGCTATTTAGTTTCAGAAGTGTTGCATGCAGAATATTCCAAAGGTACCGGATCGGGACAAATTGATTCATTTCTTGTTGAGAGGGAGTGTTGAAATTTGCAACAGGAAATAGTGAAATTGGCATCCAGAAACAACATCTAGAAAATGGCACCCAGAAATGGCTACCATGTGATGCTTTTGATTTAATTATTCCTTTATTAAATTGAAAGAAATATGTGTCAAATTTATTTATCCCTTAAATAAATTGGACAATAAATTGTTATCTTATCTCATAATCACTTGTAATAGTTAACTGAGTGTGACAGACTCAGTTAGCTCGTGAAATTCGAGTTGAGGGTGGTTGGTGAGGCATGTAGAGTGATTATATTTGTTTTAGATTCCAAGTTGCAATTAGTGTATTAGTTTAATGCATGATAAATCAGTTAACTCAATTAAGTGAGTTAAAGTCAATCTAACTAGTTGTAACTAATTGTTGTACTAGTGAGAGGTCAAGTGAATTAAATCAAATTTAATTCACATGCAATGATCTATCAAGTGACTGATGATTTACTATTAATATCTACATGCATGTCAGTTCTGATGAAGACCCAATTGAGACAAATGTTAAAGGTATGTTATCTATCAGTTGTATTATTAGTAAATTGTCGCGCGCAATTAGACAACCATAGGATTGCCCATGATGCACTGTGTGGTTTTGGAAGGTTTAATTTCCTAATTAATAGGATCAATTGTTCTTATAATTGAGAAAGAAAGGCAGTCTAAGCATAGGCAAGAAATTGGCTAAGTGCTGGTCGATTTTGTCTGAATCAGTGTGAGACAGTTGGTAGAGTGCAGCAGACTCTTGTGAGAAGAGTGCATTGTATTGTTTCATGATTCCTTGGTTCATTATACAATAGTGATAGAGGAGCTTTGAGCAGCAAGCTTTCCCCAAGAAAAATATCTGTGTTGTGCGATTGATTTGCTTCTTTCTCTTACTTGGTGTGATTGTGCTATCGTGTTTATTTTCCGCAAATATTGTAGAAGGATTCAGTATCTTGTTTTAGTATATTATATGATCAGATTGAATCCATTGGTATACATATTGTTTGTATAATTTCTAAAAGAGGAGGAGGCTCACACAATAATTTATAAAATAGTACAAAGAAAATTGGTAAGACAACAATTTATAAAACAGTACAAAGCAAATTGGTAATATAAGCAAAGCATCAATTAATTTTTTGAAGCTTGAAACAAGTAACATATATTCAACATAGGCATAACATATTCAAAATTAATTCAAGATAATTTAAAAAAAAATACTACAAATATTCAAAGTAATTATTATAAATAATAAGAAACCAGTCTATGATTGAGATTGCATGACCTAGTTGTGTGTCGTTGCTCTGATGTTGCCTCTGCTCTTTTCTTCTTTCATGATCCATCCAATGGCCTCTGCAGAGGGGGCTACCCCACCTCCGCCCCTCTCTGACTATTCTTTCAACACTGCCTTTCATGACCTAGTGGCATCCCTTCCCAAACGTATGTGAATGTCGGAGGCCCTGTCAAAGTTTGTGAAGCAGAATGAAGAAATAAAAAATGTCACCTCGCTCAATGGAGCTCGTCAAACCTATATTGCATATTTGAAGCATGCTCTGATTGGAAAGTTTAATGGGATGTGCCCATCTCCTAGGTCAATGAAAATGTGGATGGGAAAAATTTGGAAGCCCATGATGAAAGGGGGGATTGCCTTGTTTGTTGTGGGTAACATATTCTTCATTTTTTTATTCGAAATAAAAGAAGATCGGTGTGGTGTTTCGAAATCATTCGTATTTCTTTGGCTCTAGAGGTATGTATCTGAATAAATGAACTCTGGATTTGAACCCGTACGAAGACATTCCCACTGTTATTCTAGTGTGGTTCAAGCTACCTCGACTCCCCATTTTTTGTTAGAGTGATGATTGCCTTAAGGCTATTGGTAATGGGCTGGGTAAATATCTGGACAAATTTTCACCTGAGGGTTCTCAATTTTCCTCTGCTGAAATTTGTGTGGAAGTTGATTTGGAAAAAGGCTTACCAGCAAAGATTAACCTAAAATTGGGAGAATGGAAGCATAAACAAATTCTGGACTATGAACAAATTCCATTAAATTGCCGACATTGTCACGAGTATGGCCATTTTTTTCAGGATTTTTCAAAAGCAGGGCAAAATAAAAGTATGGATATCCCAACACCCCTAGAGGAATTGTGGCAGAAGCAAAGGAAATGGATGGAAGGGAAAAGAACAATTCAAAAGCCTCAAGGAATAAATGGAAATAACACTTCCCCTTCCTCCTATAATCTTTTCAATGTCCTTATCACTCCAACTTATGAGGAGGACGCTCCTACTCAAAAAGAAGAAGATAGAATTAAGGAAAGGGATATAACAAAATAAGGAGTTGAGGATGGTGAAATAGTGGCAAAGGGCAATCCAAATAAAAGAGTAGAGCAAGAAGCCTCCCCCTCCAGGGTGGTTCTGGCTCCAGATCCCCTGAGTGAACAACCAGGCAATGTTAACGAGGAAATAGGGAAAGCCATTACTCATCGTATAACTGAGAACTTATCCTGAGCAGATGACTATAGCAGTCAGGAAACTAAGAGTTCTACGAAAAAAGGCAAACCAAAATAAAAGGTAATAATGGAAAAAGAAGTTGATTTAAATAAAAAAATTGGGAAATAAATCAATCATTACAGAAATCCTTGAAGGGAAAGTAATGAAAAATAAGGAAGGAAAGGATGGTGGGCTTAATCAGATCACCCCCATTAAATGAAAGTAATTTCTTGGAACATCAGAGGGCTAGGAAATCGTGCTAAAACCTAGTTGTGAGAGACAATAAAACAAGAATCTTCGATGGTTGTTTTTCTTCAAGAAACAAATTTGGAGGAATCACACGTATCCAAAGTTGTTGTGGTACTTTGGAAAGAGTGCTCTAGGACTATTCAATCATCCACAGGGGCTTCTGGAGGGTTGGGTATTTTTTGGTCAAATAAGCATTTCTCCCTAGTGGAAGAATTAAAGACGAAATCCTAGGTGTTGGCTCTTTTGGAGGTAAGAGAAATGGAAGAACGAATTCCATTTATAAATATATATGCCCCAATGCTATATAGTGAAAATTCAAAATTATGGGACTCATTGGAAGTTCTAAAGGAAATGAATCTACAACTGAATAGCATGATGGGAGGATACTTCAAACAATACAGAAAAAAAGAGGAACTATTGTGAGGGATTCGTTTAGAGACCGAATGGAAGATATAATAGATAGTTGGGAAATGATGGAATTCATCCCAAAGCTAAGGAAATACACTTGGTATAATAGAAAAATGGGAGACCAATTTATAGTTTCTAGCTTGAATCGATTTCTAATTCATTGTTGTTGGCCATCTAAAGGTATTGACTTCTCTTCGTCAATCGAATCCCAAGGAGACTAATATCACCGACCTATTATGATTAAAATTGAGAAGGCAGAAAATCTAGGGCCTCTGCCATTCAAATTCAATGCAGATTGGGGACTTTGAGAAGAGGTTGGGTAATTGGTGAAGAGGTCACGGAAGACCATTGTTCAAGGCTCCCCGAATTTTGTTTGGAAATCCAAATTAACTAACGTGAAGAAGGAACTCAAGAAATGGTTGAAAGAGAACTATTAACCTCTAGGCCCAAAAAGGTGAGACAAAGTCCTAGAACTCAAGGAGCACTATAAATTGATGGACGGATACTTCAATACCATTCTAAACAATATAGAAAAAATATGAACTATTGTGAGGGTTTCGTTTATAGATCGAATGGAAGATATAATAGATAGTTGGGATATGATGGAATTCATCCCAAAGCTAGGGAAATACACTTGGTCTAATAGACGAATGGGAGACCAATTTATAGTTTCTTTCTTGGATCGATTTCTGATTCATATTTTTTTTCCATCTAAAGGTATTGACTTCTCTTCGTCAATTGAATCCCAAGGAGACTAAGATCACCGACCTATTATGATTAAAATTAAGGCGGCGGAAAATCTAGGGCCTTTTCCATTCAAATTCAATTCAGATTGGGGACTTTGAGAAGAGGTTGGGTAATTGGTGAGGAGGGCACGGAAGACCATTGTTCAAGGCTCCCCGAATTTTGTTTGGAAATCCAAATTAACTAACTTGAAGAAGGAACTCAATAAATGGTTGAAAGAGAACTATCAACCTCCGGTTTAAAAAGGCGAGACAAAGTCCAAGAACTCGAGGAGCATTATAAATTGATGGAAGAAGATCCAATTGAGGAGAAAAAAAATCCTTAAATAAAAGGATCTTTCTCGACAGATATTTTCTTTAAGCCGATAAGAAGAAAATTTATGGAGATTAAAATCCTGTAGTTTATGGTTAAAAGTTTGGGACTCCAACACTACCTTCTTCCATAAGCAATTTAAATCTAGGGAGGCTCGAAAATGAATTAAGGAAATTGTGCCTAAAGGAAATCCAATGGTAAGTTCCTATGAGGGAATTAAGGAAGAGGCCTTCAACTATTTCAAATCTCTTCTTAGTAAATACAATATTCCTCTTGACCGAGCTAAGGACTTCCTCCTCGCTTTGCCACGGGTGATTTCTCTTGTTGCTAATCAAACTCTTTTAGAAGAAGCTCGAAAAGCGGTTTGGTCCTTGGTGTTATCACACATAAAATTTCAATTTTTTATTGATAGGATCATTAACCTAGGTTTCATTTGTCTCATAAAATTAGTTCATGAAATTGATGAAAACTCATGAATTGATTACTAGCCTAAGTTTAGAAAGTTCATTTGTCATGCCCATCACAATCAAATCCATCAAAGTCCACCTTAGGTTCACATGCATTGGTTTAAAGTTTGATAATGGCCACCTGCCTGATTTTTCCCGATTTCGCAACGAATATTACTGCTAACAGGTTGTTTTCACTACGAACTCCCCTGGCCAATCCATAATGAATCTCCCAAGTTTATAACTGAAAATGTTGTGAAATCATGTTTTTCTACACTAGTAAAAGGATGATGAGCTGTCAAGTTTTTAGAGGCTTAAGGTGAATTTGAATTCATGTGATTGGTTATTACAGTCATCCAAGCATGCATAATCATAAGTGTCATTCATCATTACCTTTCACTCCTCCCATTTGTCATTATTCCTCATATATTCGAATTTCACTTTTTAAACTCACCTCCAAAGCTCCTCTATGTCTTCCTCCTTTCAATATTTGCATGCAGTAGTTGATTATTATCATTGAAGAGTCCAACTCCATCGCAAGCAGCTTGTTGTTCATGAAATTGGCTTCTTTGCAGGTGTCATTGTTTCAAGAAGGCAATGTAGTATAAAGGAAGATGGCCATGAAGAAGAAAACAAACAAAGGAGCCTCTTGTGCAAGATATTAACCTATGGATCTCAAACTACTCAATGAAGACCCCAGCTTTGCAGAAGTTTTTAGCAACGTTGGATGCATGAAATTCTTTCAAAAACTTCAAGGTTTTCATGTTCATGTATCAAAATATTTTGCAGTGAATTTCATATGTGTTGGAAAGTGTAACTAGTTTCGGTCTTCATATTGACTATGTAATTATGTATTTATAAAGAAGACAAAGATAATATATATATATATATATATGGTATGCTTGCTTCATGGGTTTCATGAGCAAGGCTTTATTCTAGGTCAAAGGACTTCTTCTTGATGTCCTTTAGGAATTTGTGTTATGGTTATAAATGTATTGAAATGTCATGTTTATGATGAGTAAAAGTCTCTCTTGTATGCCTTGAGACTGTGTCACATAAACCTTGATGTCATGACATAAATGCTCCTCAAGTTTTGTGTTAAATATCCTCCACAAATCAGCTGGAAGAATTAGTAGTGGAGTTGGCCCAAAGGCATCCTCTCACGTCAGCTGAGAAGAGGTTATATTCATGTGTATATATAGGACTTATCTGTGGCTCATTTAAGACAAGAACTTTGGATATCTACCAAAAATAAAGTGCGGAAAATACTACAGAAAATGTGAAGTATACCAACTGAAGAGTCGATGAAGAATAACATGAATCTTATTACGTTGTTTGGGTTTCAAGATATATATGCAGTCCCGGATAAACTCTGTGTCTGGACCATAATATCAAGTAAATAACTGCGGTAATATATATGTGAAGTAAATTACAGTTATAAATATATCTGAGTTGTGTTATATATATGTAAGAGCTGCTCAAAGTGTAAAGAACAGAGTACATACTAATGCGGAATAGTGACTCTGTTACAACAATACGTTATATGTCCAAGAACAAATTTGTGGTGACAGAGTGCGAGGATAAAGCTGTGATGAATAGTGATGCATTGACTGTGTTAAGTGCGAAGGCAAGCCTATGATGACCGAACTATATTGTAAATATGAAGGCAAACCTATGATGACAGAACTGTATTGTAAATATGAAATGCATCAAGTATGCTCAACAAAGAAAAGGTTTTAATATAATATGATAAGGACAACGCATAATCTGAAGATCATCCAGCTAGATTGAATGTGCAAGGTATGCACATGTCATTTCACATCAAGGTACCAATAGCTCTCTAGTCTTAGCGCAGGACGGTGCAGGATGGTGTTGAACAGTGCAGAAAAGAAGGGTCGGCTTAGTAATAAGCAGTGACAAGGTCTTAAAGGCATACAAGGGTAAAGGGTCTGAGTCATGGTCATGGTACTTGTCATCTGAAAGTCTATAAGAAGATTTTCTTGCGGGTTTTCCTCTCCAAGAGGGAGAGCTTTTGGCCTTGGCTCGAAGAGCCTAATTTTTGTGTCTCTTGTGTTTTGGTAATTAACTTGATGAAAGACTTAATAAGCTAAGAAGAGAAAACATAAGTAAATGAAGTAAGCTCACAAGTAAACAAAAATTCCACAGAAAAAAATCATCAACTTTCTATTAATATTTTAATGAAAAGTTACATTAGTACATGCATATTGCCTTTAAGACGCCCAAAGGGCACGTGTGCTCATGCACACCGCGTAGAAAATCTACCTAAATTTACAATTTTCCAGTAAGGTTGGGCGTTTCACGCTTTCCTTTTCTCTTTTGGACAATCTGCCAATTCCCTGAGTGCAAAGAGGAAGGAACCAAGGCCAGCTCATTGTTCCTTGTAGTATTTTATTTTTCGGAATCTGAACTTTCGGATACATGCACTCTCTTGTTTGCGCCTGATCTTACATCAGAACGAGTTTCAGTTGGCATTAAATCCTCCATCGTATGTGCCAGTTGTATTGTCGTGTTTGTGCCCAGGGGATCTTGTACTTCTTGTTCTTGGGTCCCTCGCTCGGTTGCCGGCTGTTTATTCTCATTTTGGATGGGTATTTCTCCTTCATTTTTTGTCTCTTGCTCTGGTCCTCCAGAGGGAAATTTCCATCCTTTGGTTGCTTCCCCTGTTTTCTTCTTCTTCTTGTTTTCTCTTTTAGCATCTGGGCATGTATTTTGTAAGTGACCAGTTTTCCTGCAAATCCTGCATCTAAATGCAGTGTTTTCGTAGTCCAGGTGCTGCGTCCATTTTTTCTTATTATGTATCAAATGGATGCTTTCCGGAAGCCCTTTGTTGAGATCCACTTCCACACAGATTCGTGCGAAGGTGAAAATTATCTCCTCCAATATTTGGATGTTTGTTTTGATATATCTCCCAAGGATGTTCCCAATGCCTTTTAAATCCTGTTCATTCCAGAAATGTAGTGGAAGATTATACAGCTGGACCCAGACTGGCATTTTGGTTATCTCCATCGTGTTGGCATCAAAATCTGGGAACCAAGGAGTGATAAAGAGTCCAGTAGAACCCCAGAACCACGATCCAGCCTTCAAAATGATATATTTGGCTTCCTTTGAGGGGAAATTTACTATAAAGTATCCCTTGGAGCATAGATGGATATCACAATCCATAGTCCAGTTAGTAAATATCCAGTGGAACAGCTCCATTGTCTTTGGCCAATAGAAATTAAACATGCAAATTATTTCATGTGATTCAAATGTGGATCGGTATTCTTCGATCTCTGGTGCCTCTATTTTCAGTTCTGGCTCGCAGTTCAGTTGTTCCACTATGTATGGTTTTGGGGTGTTCTCGTCTGGTTCAGATGGTGTTGTTGTTTTGTTTTTCCCCTGAAGAATGTTCCTGTATAAAGGGCCGATTGGGGTTTCCGTTCTGGAGGTATTGGCTCCCCTCATGGTTTCATGGCCTCTGTATTGTTCTATTCTAGCAGACGTATTTACTCCTGCTGCTCCACCTCTGAGTCTTAGGTTCAGTGCTATGGAGGAGTTCCTTTGAACATAGCATTCATTTAACTGAGTTCCTTCCTGCAGTACCTTCCCAGAAAAAATTAGCCTCTGATTTATAGTCGGGATACCTGTAGCAAGTTGGATCTTTTGCTTCAGATCTGAAACCAAATCTGAATCCTGTACCCAAATTCTTTTAGATTTCCCTACTAAGGATTTAATGAAGATCTAAAAACGGGTCCCGGATTTTAAGCCCCTTCCTCGTTCTTCTGCGTTGGAGTTTTTTGTGGTTAACCTCCTGCAACCAAAGCTGTTTTTTGTGGTTAACCTCCTACAACCAAAGCTACCCACAGGACTATCTCGAAATCCAAAAATCTTTGTGATCTCTCACCGGGTGGGAGCATCCCTACTCCACCCCTGCAACCTATGGGGAGAAGAGACAACAAGGGGCTTTCTCTCCCTTACTACCCACACGGTGATCAGAAACCTTCGTCCTTCAAACTTCCAAAAAATGCACATGACTATATAGCAAAAACCAGTAAATTCATTGCAAAAAGAAACAACTACCCAGAAAAGGCGAGACCTTCGAATCCGGGTAGATCCAAACGTGTTTGGGGAGAAATCATTACCGATCACGCTGCGTCGAGGCATTGGGTTGTGCATGAGATCCAAAAGGGCTCTGCACCATATGACAGCGTCCTCCGCGGCCAATCCATTCCTCCCCTGCCTCCTTAGATCAAAAGGGCCTCCTGCCCCCGCTGTTGTCGTCAGCCCGTCCACCCTGGGAGCACCATCTCCGGTCATGCAGTTCCTTGATAGCAAACTACACAGCAAGGCCTTAGCTGTTCTATGTCTAATGGCGGGAGCTTCCACCGCCGATCCATCATTGCAATTTGTCTCTTCCGAACCCAAAGCACCATTCCCTGCAACAGCCCCAAGCCCACGAGATCCATCGTCCCTTGCCCTAATCCGATCGTCGAAGGGCAGCAAACATTTTTGCAGAGCATCTATGACGTTGGGGTGCCAGCATATCATTCATGGGATCATGGAAACAGAGCCATTACCTGGATCCAGACCCTCGCAAGGGATGAAGGTGCAGACGTGAGGAACCGTCACCGCCCGAAATTGTAGCCTTGACCTGCAAACCTCGCACTTTTGCACTCCATTTTTCCAATCGAGCCTCGAACCCTTCGTAAATGGTTGCTCTCCGTAAGCTCAAAAGTAATTATCAAGAAGAGAATTTGAATTAATCTCCAGCGCTCTAAATCCTCAACAATAGGTACAGCTTCGAAAGTGGGGGTGTTAGGTCTTGTAGTGTCACCAGAGACAATTTCTCAGGCCAGAGAAATACCAAGGATGGGTGAAGAGTGGTTCAAATCCACTAAGTTTAAGATGCAGAACTGTGATGAATTTATAAAACCCGAGCACATTCGAGCAGATATGGCTTCTAGAATTCCAAGGAGCTACATGAAAGAGAACTACTCCAAATTGTTGTTTGTGATTCAAAAGTACTTTACTTGTGAGGGGAGATTTCATATGGTTTACATGTACCATTTCATGCTTTTGTTTCACTTCACTGGTAAGCAGGGTTTACATGTACCATTTCATGCTTTTGTTTCACTTCACTGGTAAGCAGTCTCTTGATCTTCCATTTTTCTTGTTTAAGAGCTTAAGGAAGATGTTAGACAAAATTCAGGCCAGGGCAGAAAGAAGTGAGACCTCAATTTTCCATCATGGGTTAATCAAACTCCTGGTGCTGGAGGAGCTGAAGAAACTAAATAGACACTGGGCTACCTTTCTTTTTCTCAGTGGTTATGAGGTTGATTCAGTAACACCCAAAAAGACTCTAAATTCAAAAGCCACTCCTTCAAACAAGAGAGACAAACATGCAGTTGAGACAGAAGGTGTGAATGAGGAGGAGATAGAGCCAATTATAGAGCCATTGGATATTGAAGTAGAGCCTGCACAAGAGACAGAAACTCCACAGCCTACACCTACAAGCAGCAAACAAAAGATCAGCAAGAAAATCCATAGAAGGATAACCAGAAGTCAAACAATTGGGAAGGGAAACTTTGAAGATATTCTTCAAGATATAGACATCGAGGAGACTCCATTGGTCAGAGCTAAAGATATTAAATGTGAAAAGAAGAAAAAGAAAAGTATGACTGCTAAAAATCTTGATTTTGCAGGAGAAGATGCAGGGTTTATGTTTCAGCCAAAAATCACTCACCAGGCTGCAACTTGCCAATGGTGTCATGAAAAATAAGAAGATAGAAGTTACTGACAAAGGAAAGCAACCTATTATAGAAGATATCATTGATTTGTCTCCAGTTGCAGAGGAGATCATTGTGCAAAGGAAGGGTAAAGAGAAAATGGTTGAGAAAATTGAAGTGTGGTTGTTAAAAGAGCAATTGAAAGAGGCTAGAGAAGAGGTTATTGAGACCAAATTGGAGTTGCAGGAAACCAAGGTAGACGGGAAGTTGATGAAATATTTGAAAGAAAAGGTAAATGACCAACTAAATCAATATGATGAGACATTAACCAATGCCAAGAAACTATTGAAAATGACACTTCCTTTGAGAAGGGTAATGAAGCACACGAGACGGAAATTTATGGTTGCAATCTGAAAGAAAGAAACTCAAAGGCTAGGTCAAAGAGCTCGAGGAGCAAATGGAAATGATAAAGTCTGAGTTAAAGAAAAGAGGCCTTAAAATCATAGACATAAATGAACTTGAAGAGATTCAATCTCCTACTGCCAAAGGTGAAGCTTCCAAAGCTTGAAGAGTAGACAATAATTTTTTGACATTTTTGCATCATTCAGTGATCAACAATTGCAGATCCATAGGTAAAATTTTGAAGAAAATGTACAATTTTTTGAGTTTTCTGTCAATTAGGCAATTGCATAGCGAATCCCAAGCTTGAAGCCCAGATTTCGCTACGAAATCATTGTAGGTGACTTTTTGCTTAAAGTCACAGTTATGGTCAAAATCAAAATGGGAGAAAATTTGTATTTAGCTCATTTGACTCAACAAACACTTCCAAATCAGCAAAGAGAGCTAACAGGTGGCATAGGTTGGTGAAATCAATTTTATACAAAATTTCCTTGACTCCCCTGTTTCTGTAGCGAACAATTTTGAGTTTTGATGTTTCATTGGAGGTCAGCCAACCACGTGGAAAGCTTCAAGAGTATCAGAGAAAGATTTTGTTGGAGGCTTCAAGGCTGTCCAGCTCACCAGCTCATCATGAAGACAATCAGCATTTATCATGTCATCACCTCCTTAAAAATAGGAAGGCTAGTTTCCTAATCTAGTGGGGGCATTAATGTCTTGGTCATGGTCAGTGCCACCCAAGCACATGACTATCTTCGATGTAAATATGCATTCTTTTAGTTATTTGATGTAATAAATAAGTGGAAGAGTCGTAATAGGTCTCTAAGTATTAATAGGCAAGATTTCGTAGAAGAAAGGGTTGAATGATTTTATTTTACACTACTACTATTGTAAACTTTTTTTGAGCAGTAATATACATTGGTTGTTGTTTTCTTCTTCACCTGGGATTCATCTGATGTTTTCATGAGTACTTGTTCTATTCATCTTGCTATTTTTCTTTCAGTATTTTAATGTTTGATTACTCAAAATTCATGCACATCATGCTCCGACTTCCTTCAAGAATTAAACTATTGTATATCTGTGTGTGTTGTCATTTCATTAAGACATCTATATGCCTCAGCTTCCACCAGAATAACCATTGTCACCGAGTTTCTTAATACTGACTCTATAAGCCCAATGGTAGTAAATCCTACACATTTTTCACCTGCATACATTTACACTCAAAACACTATTACAGATTTAGCCATCTGATTGAATTTCATTTGAACAAATCATATTTACCTTTGAGAGAGCCCTCTCAGGTTGAAAAGGCTAATTTTCAACTAGAAATTGGTTTGAAAGAGTTACTCTAGGTTGTCTAGTGGAGTAGCCCATCTGTACCAACTTAGTGATAAGACTTTGAACCTAAGAAAGCCCCTCGACCTGATGGGTTCTCCATATGCTTTTACCAATTATAATGGACTACTATAAAAATGAACCTCCTTAGAATGTTGAACCACAGTAGAGTCAAAATGAAACATGGAGGGGGAATGAACTCTTCATTGCTTGCTCTAATCTCCAAGGAAGTTAATCCTACCAATTTCTCCACATTTCAACCAATTTCGCTTTGCAACTCTTCCTATAAAATCTTGACCAAAATTATCGCTAAGAGAGTCAAACCCTTGTTCTCTTCCTTTATTTATGAGAATCAAGGAGAGTTTATGCACCAAAGACTTATTCTCAATAGCATTATTTTGGTTCGGGAAGTTATTCATTCGAGTAAGGAGGTTGGGGAAGTTGGAATGGTTATCAAGTTGGATATGGCCAACACGTTTGATCGGGTAAATTGCTCCTTTCTTTTCGTTGTTTTGGAAAAAATAGGATTCATTAATGACTTCATATTATGGATCAATGCTTGCATTGGATCCCCTTGGATTTCTCCTTTGATCAATGGTAGACCAACTGCTTTCTTTGTTGCTTCCAGAGGCATTCGACAAGGTTGTCCGTTGTCACCTATGTTATATATAATTATGGTCAAATCTCTGAGTAGGAACCTTGAGGTTGCTAGGGTGGATGGGTCTCTTTGTTGCTTCCAGAGGCATTTGACAAGGTTGTCCTTTGTCACCTATGTTATATATAATTATGGTCAAATCTCTGAGTAGGAACCTTGAGGTTGCTAGGGTGGATGGGTCACTTCCAGGTTTAAGCATAACGAGGAATGTTCGTGAAGTCAATCGCTCCCATTTTATTGATTATAACCTGCTCCTTGGTAGGGCCTTTTTAGTTATAGCCTCGAGATTCAAAAAGGTCCTTGACTGCTACCTTCATGTGTTTGGAGGCTTGATTAACAAAAATAAATGTCAACTGATTGGCTAGAATTGTCTTGGGCCTACTTTGATTGAAAACTTTTGGTTATTGGGTTTTCGTGTTGATATTGATCGGAACTCCTTTTCCTATCTTGGAATTCCAATCTCCTTTAAGCAGGCGTTTGGAGAGGATTGGGATTCATCCATGCATAAAATTAAAAGAAGAATCCAATCATAGGGAGCAAGATGGCTAATTCTCATTGGGAGAGTTACTCTCATCAAGTCGGTTCTCTCCTCTCTTCCGGTGTATTTGGGATCGAGACTATTAGCACCAAAGAATATATTACACAGCTTAAGCAGTGTAATTTGGAAATTCCTTTGGCAAGGAGGTAAAAGTAATGAAAATAATTTCCACCTTATCAACTAGAAAGAGGTAAGACAGCCAAAGAATATAGGAGGATTAGCAATCAAAGATCCATAATTCATAAATCTGGTTCTTGGTGCAAAACTGGTCTTGAGGCTTCTTTCGAAATCTAACCAATGGTGGAAAAATCCCTTTACAAGGCAGTATTTCGACAAAAACCGATTGCTTAGACCTAAAGGAGAATTATGGGTAGGGGAAGGAACCAGAATTTGGAAGCTATGTAAAACGACAGCTTGATTTCTGCTGGAACAGTTGGGATGGCAACCGGGCAATGGGAAATGTATCCATCTGTGGAAAGATCACTCTCCCCTATCAGAACTATTGGATATTGATCAAGGGTTTATGGATTTATCTAATTGGATGGAAGAGCATGATCTTATCCATCTCGCGGACATATCCAGATGGGATGATCAAGGAAATTGGAGTGGGTGGAGATCAGTGGATCTACCCAATCAGGTTGCATCACTGGCAATCCTTGATTCTTCATCTCAAAGGGTTTGCGCCAATAGCTACCAGTAAATTGGACAAATGTGTTTGGATGGGAGGGAAGCTTAAATACTATTCAGTAAAGGAAGGATATGCCCTTCTCATTAAGAAACTATCAAAAATTTGGGAAAAGATTTGGAATAAGGGCGGGCTTCCAAAGGTCAACATATTCTACTAGGAAATGGTTCATGAGAAATTCCTAACAGCAGAAAATCTTAGGAAAAGGAACATTCAAGGTCCCTCTCGTTGCGTGCTATGTGGCAAGGAGGAGGAAACTATCAAGCATATCTTTTATCATTGCCCTTTTTCGATGGAAACCTGGAAAAATCATCTTATGTCAATTTTTCAACTTCTTTCTATCCCTAAGGGCTGGAATGAGATCTTTATCCACTAGTGTTCTCAATATCCTCTTCCTAAGAAAGCAAGCTCCTTTATGCGTTGTTGGATGGTTGTTCCTAAATATATTTGCTCGACAATATGGCTTGCCGAAACCAAGCAATTTTCCAAGACAAACAGTGTTCTCCAGAAACCGCTGCAATCAAAGGAATGTAATTACTTTTTGAGGTGATCTCTTTTAGGGGGTATGATGATTCAATATTGAATGATTTAAGTATCACAGTAAACAAAAAAACAAAACAATTAGCTCAGAATATCCAACAATCACAAGCAAGTTTCTAGTACCAAAATTCACAAAGTTCCTTCATATTGTATTAGATTGGTTGGGGAACATTCTAAAGAATGGCAAAGAAATCTAAGACAAGTACGGCTCTTTTTTTATGGAGCTTCGAAAGGTAACCCCGGGGAGGCTAGAACGGGAGAGACGATTTACAACATCGAAGAAAAGTTGAAATAAAGTTCACCTGGGAACTGGGGAAAGTGAACAATCAAGTTGAAGCACTCTCGTTGTGGCCTGAAGATTTGTATCTCCAAAGGCATTAAAAATGTAATTATTATCGGTGACTCATTGGTGGTAATTCAAAAATGCACAAGGCTCTCAAGAAACGAGCATCTTACAGACTCTAACCCCTCTCCTTTGATTGTAAGGATTATGAACCTACTCAACAACTTAAAAGAACACAAATTTTACCATTTTAAAAGAAATAACAACCATACGACAGAGCTCCAAGGCAACATGGGAGCAGCTTTAGAACAAGGCGTATTGCACATCGACCAAACCATTGGCATATGTCACATACCGTAATGGGGGATTTAATTAATCCCATAATGGATTACAAGTGGAACATTGGAATTTTCAAGGAACAACGGATTATTACTCTCACTAATATCTAGGGGACGACAAGAAGATCCTTGAGAACCGACGAGAGCAACTGTGCATTAATTAGCATATGGGTGCAGAGGAGAATTGTGTTCATGTTGCAGGCAAGTGGTTTCATCCCTGTGGGTTTTAAACGTGAAGGCAGATGAAAACATACTAAGTACCATTGTGTATCATTCTGAAAGCATTTCAACAGTGATTCGAATGGACGATTGTGCCATAGTTGAATAGCAAACAAGGAGGTTATTAAATTTCGAAAAGATGGGAGTTTCATATGAAAAGGAACAAGCGGTTATATATAGGAGTTGGGTGATGCAACTCCAATATAGAATTGTTCTTATGCAGGGTAGGATAGCGAGAAAGATGGCCTCAGCTAGCAACGACAGTGGTAATTGAGCTAAGGAGCTCGAAAGCAGTGGAAATGCGGTGGAAATAATTGACAGTTCAAACAAGCAAATTGTGAAGGAGATTCAAGGACAAATGATTGTTGTGTTGTCTCGCTTGTCTGGATTATGGAAAGATATGGAGTTACTTCATAAACTTGGAACACCTTAACACTAGAATGATCAACTTGAAGTTCAAAGTGGATAACATTGAAGTTAAAGTAGAAATTGCCATTGTTGGAGTGTTGAAAGAGGTCTTTGGGTTGGGTGATGCACCCATCCCAATGGTGGGGGATGATGTGGATGCAATGAAGCGCGCTCTGGAGTCTACTGTTGAGAGGAACGCAAATCTGGATAAGCCTTCTGATGTGGTTCAAGAGAACAAAGAAATTGGTAGCCGCAAGTACTATGTTGTCTTATATTACATGTTATGTTGTATTGTAAAGCTTTGTGGGGCATTTTGGAAAATATATAGTTTTAATGATGTAATGGTAGTAATGGAAATAAAAAGGGTAGCAGTAAGGTCTCTATGAATATTTACTTGCAAATCTCTGATGCTTGGCTTTTCATTAATGTAAGGGACCTGGCATGGTTCTAGTTTTGTTTATAAAAAATTGCTACCCGTTTCTTTTAAAAATATATATATTATAAATAGTGTTCCTCATAATGTGCATTTTAATGTAATCATGGTTAAACACATTAAAATATTGGAATGTTCACTTGAAAGGTTGAGAATTAAAACAACTTAAATCTATTGTGTTATATGTAATGTATATTAATGAAAATTTTACTCACAAAAGTGATAATAAAAAATTATTTTGCCACATTGTCATTAAAAGACATTGTAAGTGAATAAATTGGAAAATTGCATAATTAAATTAGGAATTTGACTATCGAATTTCATCCCTAATTGTCAAACAAAGTAGCATTTTCAGTCTACCCTTTTCCTTTTCCGGAACGTGTTTGTTAAGACCAGCAGAAGTTCCATTTTCATCAAACCTTTCTTTACCAAAAAGTTTGTTAAAACGTACAAAGACGAGGTCATAATTTTAGTTGGCAGTAAGATAAATAAAAATTAAGGTTCATAATTCAATTATATAACTTTAAAAACACTTATGCAAAATGTTACAACACGTCACTAATGAGATAATAATGACCCGTCGGTTTCGCATGATACTAATGGAAATTCGTTACTATAAACATTATGGCTTACACTTGGTATGTTTCTCATCGGGATGTTGAATCTGTATGTACACAATTCCACATATCATGTGATAATTGCAGTACAGCCATTTAACAAATTCCTCAAAATTCTTAGAACCAAGGCTACGTGGGTATCAAACCATCATAGAGCCTGCAGTATAATTGTAAATGAACAAAAGCAACCCTCATTTGAATTACTTTTTTTTCGACAAGATCTAAGGAATGACAAAGCATCATTTCCGTTTTCCATCAAAGCGTGTTTTTTGGTTCTGAGATGAAGGGCCTCTCTACTGCAAATAATCCTTAATCCTTTGAATCTAGGTGGCAAAATCTGCAGTATCTCTAAAAGCATAGTTCCACTTTTGAAGCCCGAATATTTTGAAATTACATGGAAAAGAATCACTATTTACAGCTAAAATGTTTCTACAAGAGACAATATCAAACAAAAATGTCTTATCCTCATACAAGTTTACCTACTTGTTTTGGCAAGGACTGGAAAATGATGTAAAATATCCTTTTCCATCCTGCATGTGTTTGCATGCTGTTGACTTGATATAAATTTGTCAAGTTGACCTCTCTTTCCAATAGTACGCAGAAAAATCTGCCAAACTGTTCCAAGTATATTTACTTCTTTGAACCAGTGTATGCAGCAGCGATCTGAAAATTCCTGAGCTATTGAACAAAGTTCAAGCCCAAAACATCAGTAGTTAAGCCAAAATGAAAGAATGTCATGAATATCATCTTTAGACAAAATCCTATCCGTCCTCCAGATAGACCATTAAACATCCATCTGATCATCACTTCCCTTCACTAGAATCACAGTTAAGAAATCATGTCGTCTTTTAATTGATGGAATATCAAGAAAGTTTTGTTCCACATAGAATGATCCATCCAGATTCGATTCTGCTATTCAGATTCATCTTTTCCATGAGAATGGCCTCGTTATTTGCATGGAAAACAAAATCATCATCTTGGAATGTAGAGCTCACAGTTGGATTCCTGCCATAATCAGACTTCAGAGTTCCTACAGTAGTGTCTAATTTATGCCTGCTGCCATACTTCTCATTTCTACTTTCTCCAGAGCTTACTGTGGAAGACAAGTTGAAGCTCTCAACAACACTTGGGTTATGCTTTGAAATGTTACACATGTAGCTACTATCAGGGCTCCAACTACAATTGCTACCATTGCTACTTGTTGCAAGCTCGGTTCTGCTGTCAAATATGCTCACACTGCCATTGCTTTCCACTTCCTGCAATAATTTTGGAATGGAATGCTTAAGGATCTATTAAAATATGAAGAGCAATCGTGCAAATTAAAATTCGTCGGGACTGAAAACTTAAGATTAATGAAAATCTTGGAACTTGGAGTAGGTTAAATTACCTCATCAAGAGAATTTTGAACTTTCTTATCAGTGATGATGGTTTTTAAATTATCCCTCCCAAATTGTTGGTAGTCATCAGGCTTAGTTTCCCATTGCAGCCAAGGAAGGACCACACCATCAGTTTCTACAGATACATGAAGCTGTTGGATATTGTTTAAGCCATTAGCATTAACATCCACAATATTTGTAATATCTGGTAGTATTCCTTCATAATCTTTCTTTGCTTCTGTCTTTATGCAATGAGCAGTTGCAAGACGGTGTTCTTCCTCAAAAGATGAAAATTCTGAGTCTTCAAAATTAGATATGTTTATAAACTCATCAAAGTACTTTTGTGCTTCTTCATTCAAGCATTCGGACATATTCTTCCGGTCTGCACTATTCTGGTGAACAGAGTGCAAATGCAATTATTCATTTCTATGCTTCATTGCAACATAAATCCACTTGACTATTCTAACTATTGTTAACAAGATAAGCTAACGAACACAAACACTTGTACGTGCTAGATATGAAAATTTGCAGAATTTCAAGAGCAACAAAGATCAAATGGGCATTACTCTTCTTGTTCGAGATGATCTTTTTGTTTTAGATGGCTTTGATTCTGGGAGTAATTCCCCCACTATTCTTGCGAGTTCCTGGCGCCGTTGTTCTTCAGCAGCCAACTTAGCACAGAGATCCCTTGCCCGCTTCTCTGACTGAACATTGGATCATATATGTCACATATATTTGAAGACCATGGCACTCGTTCACTGAGATTGCATTGTTCAAAGAGTAAAAAGAATGGTACCTGCTCCAGCTTAGCAGTATAATCTTTTCTCACGTCAGAAACAACGTTAATGACATCAGTAGTATTTGGCATGAGTAACTCATTAGAATCCTTTCGATTGAGTTCTGACGGGTTCTTTCTCACAGTGGACTGTTAAAATCAATCACACAAAAATTCAAAATCAATTATGTTGAGAAAGGAAGACATCGCAAGTCCCTAAGTGAATCTTAATAGGAACCGCAAAAATGAAATATGAGAAACAAAATGGCAATAACATTCAAAGCTAACTTATGCTGAGAGTGTGTACCACTACATAAGTACATATCAGACTTTGTCAACAGAACTGACATTTGGACCTAAAAATTGTTTAAACAGTGGCTGATATCTTTGTGATGCTGAAAATTGAAATAGAAAGCTTATACAAACCCTCTGCATTATCCTCAAAGTCACCTATTCCACTCAACGTATTTCAGCACAGTTCAACCTCCACAATAATTTGTTGATGATGACATCGAAATGAGGTATTTGAGATAGTTATGTACAAAACCTACTGTGAGCTCTCACTTAAAACGATTGGTTGTACACAAATCATCTGATGTTTGCGCTTCGTAAAATGGCACAACAATCAATGTATACTAAATAATTTTCACACTGGAACTTACTTGTTTGATCTCAGACCTAATTTCAGAAACTGCATGCCTTACTTCTGATCGCATAGCTTCATATAAACTGACAGCGTCCATATCTCCTATTGGATGATCACTCCGGAAAGACTGAAAGTCAATTTTTGTCATCTTTATCAGAATTTTCCCAACGAGAGCAGTGTCTTATTGAAAGACAGAACAATTATATATGATGCAAACCCAATGATCAGAACATGGATTCTTTAACCAGAATCCTAAGAAATATTTATATATGCTTCTGACTCAAACTAACAGACAAAACACAATACCAGCAACGTTCAGACAAATGGGTCTGAACCTAGAATATTGATATATCCTTCTATATAGATATTGTTACTAATCTTGATAAGGAGTCAAGAGAGTCAAAACCTTCATCTGAGCATACACCGCTCTTATTGTCTTCTCTTCTCCATTATCACTAGAACGCATATCTGGGCCTTCATCATCAGTCAACGCTGACGTGTAGCTCTGAAACAAACCCACTGTGTTTAGTGACATCAATCACATTTCTTATGGACACGTCATTTACAAGGAATTTAATAAAATGGCTTAACTTAAGGCTTCACATTTAAATCCAGGAAGCCATTGAAACAATTGCATTTAGAAACATGGAAACTTTGACAAGAACACAGTCCGATATATAATATGTTGATATCTAAAGGTGTCAAAGAATCTGCATAAAACAAGCTTAAGAAAGACTACAGAAGCTAAAAACTCCTGGAAATGTACATTAAAAGTTAAAACCATATCCCAATCTCTAGAATGCATCCAATACAAAAATTTAAATCATATAATACATGCAGAAACCACATCAAAAGGATGAGATTGAAATTCTGCAAAGATTACTTTTCACTTTTAACGACGACTTACTTGATGACTATCATACGGTCGTGACAGATCCCTTTGACTTGAGCACCTCCTCAACCCTCGTTGAGGCTTGGGCATATCACCTCCTGCTACCTTCTCAGTAACAGACCTCTGACCATTGACAGTGGCAAGGTTATTAAGTCTGTAACGCTCTTTACGGCTGTACACTGAATCCATGTCACTCTGTAATGCAAAAGAAGATAAATAGAGCATACTGAAGTTGGGTATTCAGCCTTCTGAGAACTTTCAAAATACATTTACAGAAAAGAGATGAAAGGAAAACATGCTTAAGAGATACACAGCTGACAAACATATTTCAACAATATCTATTAAAAAATTTTGATGCTATCCATTGCTACTTGGATCTTTTATGCAATAATAATATTTCCAGAAACAAAGTTGGAAAAATTCAATCTCTCCAAGATATTTTAGTAATCTCTCAATACTCCAGGACTGATCTTAGAACAACTTTAGTTTCAATATATTGTCAGAAAATGGTAAGACAGGAAAGGTTTCAAACTTTCAAACAGAAGCAGCATGCAATAAAATGCATATTTCAGAAAAACCCTTCAACATTTTAGATTCACAAATAATAGCATCTAATGCATTTGACCAATTCATTTAGAATTGAATTCAAATCTTAATTTGTCCAATATAAGGAATCTATGGGTAGTTCAGCCTGGCATATGCGGCTGAAGTTCTGAACTATACTGCATGAATCTACATCCTTTATCATTTTTTTCATTATGAGTTGCAGTGCATGCAAATTCCAAATGCATATTTATTATGTATTATCATACTTTTTCATGTGATTTAAGACTTGACTTTTGCCATCAGATGGACGGAAATTTTGATGTATGTTAATATGATCATACAATATATTTGGATATGTTATTTTTGAATTATATTCAATGTTATGATATTATTTTTCATGTCTGATCTAAATCCAATCAAAAAAAATCATGAAAAACTATAATTTATGTAATTTTCTACATTTCAGATCATTGCCAGGCTGCTTAGAGAGTCTTTGCCGAATCCCGAGTCAAGTTTCATTGGTGGACTAAAACAGGTCACAAGCCAAGTGAAGTGCGGTAACTTTGGCTAGTACTGTAATGTTGCACAGGACCAACTCAAAGGAAGCATAAGAAGAATTTTAAAGATCAGTTGTGCTGAATTAACCATTAGGGTACCAAAGAAGTTTATAGATCAATTAAAACATGGACACAAGAGTTCAAATATTTCAATGAAGGATGAACCAATTATAGTAGAACCCAAACAATCTTCAACACCAGAAGAAGAAGACTTCATGGCCAAAAATTTGCAAGCAAATAACGTACAAAAAGTGGCAAATGAGAAGCCATACCAGAACTGAGATTATTCCGTCTATACAGTAATATTTAATAATAATATATTTCAATTCAGGTCCCTAATTTTATAAGACATGGCATATAAATATAGAAGTACTATATAGTACAACCAATTAAGATATTTTGCTACAAAATGACATATCAAGGGTTAAAACTTCAAAACCCTTTGCACACCAAATTGTTGTTTTGTAATGTTTTATGTCCACCACGTTATTGAGTACACCCTCAATCACAATTTCATCTCATACGACCCTGGGTTTGAACTTAAGAGGGAACCAAGGAGGATTAGATCTCAAAAATTGACTATTATGCACAAATTCTTGTAATTCAATTGTTTGATCTCCATAAATCCTTCCAAAAGATCAAGCAAACACATGTAAACTCCATGTGTTTGCTCGGTTGATGATCTGTCAGGGTCTCCTTTCCAAAGCTTGCTTGGCCAAAAGTGGCCTTTCAGATGGCCTTTGTCTCTCTTGCTCAAAGCCAAAACAATGTTCCAGCAAGTTTCCAGGACGAAGGGTCACTGGAACGGGAAGATGCACAGGGAGTACGTGTGGGAGCACCCCCAAATTTTAGGGAAATTCAAGGGGGGGGACATCAAGGTGTGTGTGTGTGTGTGTGTGTGTGTGTTTTATAAACATGATTCAAATTCAAATTCAATAATGAAATACATTAATTCATACATTATAAACAACTCAATAAAATAGAAATAGTAAAATATTATATACATGGATTTAAATTCATTAGTCATTATTCTAGAATCTAATTTGTACTATGCAAAAATAGTAGATACTGACGTCTGAAGACTGGAATAGTAAATTGAAATTACTCAAACTCAAAAATAATAAAAAGTGACAAATCAAATCTCAGGTCATCAGTTTCTAAAATCAAAACTCAAAAGTTAAAACTAAAAACGAACAATGTACAATGAACAAATATTATCAGTAACAGTCTGGTGATCAAACCAGTCGACCCCAAACCTGGAAACCGGTTAAAACAAAAAGGACCAAAAAACCAGTCGACAAAAAAATACATAAATATTCAGATTTTAACAAAAAATATGTAAATATCCATGTGCATTCATATGAATCCAAAACATTATACACAAATATGCGAAGTTTCTCATATATATAGCAAGAGTGCATATAAACAAATTAGCATCGAGTGCGATCCATATTTGAACCAAGAATACATCAACAAAGAGGCTCTAGATAGACTCTATAGTACAAAAAAAATCATGCTGCAACAAGTACCTGCATATAATCAAAATCATTGTGTATATTGGGATCCTCATAATCAATATCACCCTCTAAGCATTAAAATAACATAGAAAAAGCTTACCATGTCAAGTCAAGAATTTGCTTGAGTGATAGGTACAATTTTACTAGAGTCATGACAAGTGTTTAATAATCAATGCCACCACCATCGTGACACATAAAGGGGTTGGTGTGTTGAAGAATGTAACTAGGTTCGGTCTTCATAATTGTATAATGTAATATATTTGTCAAAAGAAATTTTTATAATTAATTAAATGACTTGTAAAGCATGGGTTTCATGCTTGGGTAATCATTTTTAGGTCAAAGCCTCCATTGTAGGCTTCTAGGTTTTATGTTGAGTCAATAGAGTCATTGTCAATTTTATTAGACAATTCTTGGGCTTTTGTATCATGTAAAAAGAATTATTTTTTAGTCAAATATGTCATTTGACACCTCCACACCAAGTCGGCCCTACCCTGATGAAGTCGGCCTACATTAGGGCAACTCAACCCACACAAGAGACTATATATAGAGAAGCAATTCAATCCATTTGAAAAACTCACTCAACAAGTTTGATACACAAGAAAGAGAAGTAGAAAAAGTGTGAAGATGCTAGAGAAGGAAGAAGACTGCAAGTGAAGACAAAATTGAAGTTTTGGGCTATCTATCTCTCACATGTGCGAAGTTACTATGCATTTGTTGGGGTCGAAAATTTGAAGTTTACTACAAGTCGAAGTTCTGTTGCAGGGAAGGAAGAAATTCTGCTACTGCAAGGTCGAAACTCTAGGTTGAAGTTGTTGTTGGGAAGTTATCATTTGGAGAAGAAGGAAGGGCTGACTTGGTGGTTGGAGGAAGTCTGTGTCTAGGTCAAAGAGTCTTGGATTATCTCATCTTGTCTTATGAATCTATTGAAGGAAGAGCTCTGACTAGATTTTCCCCTCATTGGGGTTTTGCCATGGTTGTGCGCCTACATCTTGTGTCTCTTATTCTTGTCATCTTCATACACATAATTTGGTAATTGCTTGATGAAAGACAAACTAAATAAGAAGTAAAAGAAGCGAACATAATTCACAAGCAATTATCAAGAAAGAGGAATCAAACCATGAATTCTACTAGCATTGATTTCTCAACATGGTGCTCTTGATTAAATGTTAGTTCCATACCTTCATACATGATAGAATCCAATGGAAATGTTGCAATTCCCCCAACCTTGAAATCTTGAAAATTGTTAAGTCTACTAGATTTTGGGTGGGATCTAAAATTCTACCTTCTTCATATGAAATCCAATGAGGTCAGAACCACTCTCAAACATCCTGAGCCAATTAATGATGATGTTAGAAATTTAAGTAAAAATATAAAAATGAAAGATAAAGGAGAATGTCACTTTTTAACATTACCATTAATTACATTGCATTAGTAGGGCCCTAGATCTGAATATTAGTCTTCCCCACTCATAAATTATTACTTTCCAGCAAAATTTGAGGGGACACCTTGTGCCTTTTTAGGAATGCCCACGAGCACCCCTTTTGGGGAAACGCATCGCCCACATTGTGGGAACATTTCCCCCTACATTTCCCCAAGTTTCCCCAAAATAGGGACGGGGAAACATTTCCCCAACCATCCCCCCATCCCACAAGCATATGAAAAAAATGGGGAGCACACACCTCCACCCTAGGGGACACACATCCCCATGGAACACCAAAGTCAGAATCAGTGAAGCACATTTTTTGGGAATACCCCTTTGCAAGATTATGTTGGGAACAGGTTCAATCTCAGCTAGCAAGCATTCTTCATGGACAATTGCATTGGAGGCAAATTTGTTCGGAGATTCCAGATCTATGATACATAATCCCTTGGCTAGTATTTGACACTTTTCGAGAGGTTTCTATTTTGTATTTCTCTAGAAACTCCAGTACAAATATGTTTTTCAAAATGAGGTCAGTTATCAGGCTGCTTTTTGTCAATATTTGTTGCCCACATTGCAGAAAAAAATGTTATTCGTACATTAATGGATCGAGGTATGGAACGAGTAGAAGTTATCATACATGGCTCTGGTTGAGGGAGAGATAAAAAAATCATTCGTAGAAGTGGAATACTTGGAGAGTTAATGTATGTATACAACTCTTGGCAAAAGGAGCATTATTGATTAAGGATGCCAAATTGTTAGACCATGTCTCATATTCTGATTTTATAGTTGTTTTAGTTGCTCTAAGGAAGAGATATAAAGTTCATTGTATACTATTCCATGATCCCTTTATTTTTGCGACTGATATCAATATTCTTTGTATATAGTAAGTGTCTTTTACCAAAAATTTAAAAAAAAAAAAAAAAAATGATCTATTTTTTGGGGTAATTTAAGGGCAATTTACGTGTCTTTAGTGCATTTTAAGCATATTTTTGTGGGAAAAGTTTTAGTGTGCTCCATAAGTCACTCTAAAAGAAGGTATACATGTTTTGTTTGAATTTTGTTCTTTTCTTTGTTTGTTTGTTTTTTTGGACTTTTTTGGACTTTTTTTCAATCAAGAAAATTGGTAACCTAGCACCTGCTATCTGTCACCAAGGAGACTTGGGATCGAGTCAATGGGACTGCCACTATACTCCTAAGCCTAATGCAACCACCTACAAGCCTTTTTAGAAAAGTAAACCAAGTATTTAACTTAGACAAGGCCTCATATTGGTTGGAAAATGCCTTCCGGTGCAGAACATCCACCAGTCAACCTAGCCCAATGGGCTAAGAAGGTATCCACGTTACCCTTCTCATTAATTGAGCTCAAATGGCATTTTCATTTGCAATGTCGTAATAAAAGAGGCATATAGCCAGAAGACCTCTTCTAGTAGTCGCACCCCTTTCATTGATTGTTTTCCAGATATTTGCAATCCTGGCATCTAAAAGAGGTTCAGGTGATTATATCCATGTACTATATATTATTAATATCACTAGGATGAATATATTATTGAGATGGTTAAAGCCTTTTTTGCCAATCTTTTATCATATCTCATTGCATAGTTTATGTAAAGTCTTGTGCGAATTTTGCTTCGAGTGGTCTATTGATGGAAAAAGACATCTTAAAGCAAGCAATTATTCTAAGGTCACTTTTCATTACAATCACCAGTTGGAATGTGCAGGACATCTACCTCAACTTTTCACACATACAGGAGACAACTTAGGAGATATTCCTCTGTAGCAAACCAAACCCTACTCTCTCAGCCCGACATCCCACGCATCCACTGGAAAGAGGTAATGCAATATTTTGCATGGCATTTACAAAATAATTTTTAAACATGGGAAGAGTAGTATTGTTTATTTCTTTATATTGAAAATCGATGTCATCTTATACCAAGGGAAATTGTTGAAGAGAATTTGCTCAATGAATGGTGCTTTGTAGTTGTATGTTGATGGTTATACCAAACATTGATGGATTGTCGACAAATACATCGATGGTAAGAGAGGCCTTTTCTAGCAAAAGTTAAGAAGAGTCGTTTAAAAATTTAAAGAAAAAAAAATATTGAAAAAGTTGGTAAGCCTAATATGATGTATATTTTGCAAAATATTAAACAAAAGGTGGATGGCTCAAGGGAAAATGCGTCCATGCAGATGAATGGGGCACTAACATTTTTGTACCACGTTATGTTTTATTGAGAATCTTCTTTTTACATTGACAATTGTGCACATATGCAAATAGAAAAGGAAAAGCCCTACAAGTTTCGACAATTTTAATGAAGACCATTTAAGTCTTCTATTTGTATTTGGGGAAACATCATTGTCATAGCAAAGAGGATACCACAACGAAATCAAAAAAAAAAAAAAAAAAAATTGTTGTCACAAATCTTCCGAAAACACGGAATAAGTTGATTTAAGAACACTTGTACTTGTCTGTGATGATGTTTAATTTTCTTTTGCATGAACAATAAGTGGCAAATTATAAACTCATCAAGAACAAACACTTCTTTGAATCAAAAAGATTGAAATCATTGAATTGTAAAATGTTGAAGAAGAATAAGACATTGAACTATACAAAGGAGGAATTGCATGAAACCCTTTCAAAATTCAATTGTTCAAATTGTCATAAAGACTTGCCTAAAATTGAATAAGGAGGTCATGTTCAAAACCAATATAATCACACTTTAGGGTGCATGACCAACAGTACCCACCATCCTAAGGTAGGCAATCCAAGAAGCCAAGTGTGACATAAAAGTAACCGGGTGCAAGTAAGCATAACCCAAACACAAAGGAAAACTCAAGCAAGCGTGATAATTGCAAATCTCAAATGTGTAAAGGAGAAAAGCATTTGCAAAATGCCAATCTAGTAACCAAAGACCTACAAGACTCCTTAAATGCATTGTATAATGGGGTCATTAATCTTCCTAAGCAAATCGATCTAAAAGATAAATTGATTGAAGCACTTCAACTAAAATTAATTGAAAAAGGGTAACAAATTTAGAACATGGTTGATGCAACTTGGAACACAATTTACCTAATCCAAATCGTCGACATTATTTGTGACACAAATGACCTAATAGTTGATACAAATACATCAAATGATATGGTTGATAATTCCTTAATTACTCATGAGATGGAATTATTCATTAATTGTTAATTTTGAGTTAATATGTTCTTTGCTTAGGTTAGTTACATCATTTTCTCATTAATCCATTAGCAATCTCATTAATCATGATTGTAACTAATGAAAGAACATAAATAATAAAAGTTGAAGACAAGCCAAAACAGAAGAACACACGAATATGGCTAAAGCCATGGGAAAACCACAAGATGGGGAAAACCCTTATCAATTCTTCTTATCATTAATATCAAATGTTCAGCAGAGAGAGAGAATGCAATACTTCAAAGTCAACATGACTTGCAAATGAGAAGGTTTAATACCACCACCCTTAGACAAGAGGAAGGTTCAAAAAAGGTTGAAAATCTGGTATTTTGTGTAGGCTCCAAGGACTGGGGTCTTCTCTGCAATTCTAGTAGGACTGACTAGGGCATAAACATAGTCTGCTACCACCCCATTCACTGCCTTTAAGACCTTCTCTAGACTGCGGATTACCTTCAAACAATCCCTTCAAATGCTTGTAGCCCTTAAGCCTTCTTCTAGGCTTCAAAACGCACTACACGGCCTCATGATCAAACATACTTGATTGTGGCTTTCTAGTTGTTGGTGCTCGGCCTCCAAGACAAGGCTCTTAAGGCTTGCGGCCTAGTTGTAGGTGACCCAAACTAGTGCGGATGGCTTCAAGGAGAAAGACACCACCACAAACAGCCCTGAACTGTCATCAAAATAACCCTCAACAGGTGCGGCTTGTATCTGCTCAAACTTGGTCATGTGATGAAGATAAAAATGCCCAAACCAAATCACAAATGTGCCCAAACCAATCTCATCCTCCATATTGTGGAACTCAACCCTTGATGATGACTAAATTGAACCCAACCTTGCCTTCACCTCCTTCGCTGGAAATCTCCTACTTTTGCGGCTACCTCAGAGAGGAGACGAATGAATATCGATGTGCGTAGGATAGATTATTTATATCCTTCTAGGTAGGCTGACTTGATAATTTGAGGAGGGAAATTCAAGTTTTCAATTTTCAATTTTTCCCGCCTAAATAAGGTCACATACATTATGAAATTTCATTTGAGTGGATGAATACTTTTCCTTATCCAAATTTAGTGATCTTTAGGTCGATTTTGATCCTCTCGAAAAGAGGAATCCAATGTTGCAATTATCTTTCCCATAGGAGCTGTCTAAAGTGGAATTTGGCCTAGTTGCCAATTTTAACACTCCCTCTCAACTAGGGAGAATTCCACCTGCCAATCCATCCATCATGAACCATCTTTGAATCTCATCTCTGCTTTGTTGAACATTGATATGAATAATAAAGACGAATCGATCGAGAGTGAGTCTCAAGACCTTGCCACTCTCCACTCTCAAAAGTCAATTCAAATAACCAAAGAGTGAACTCCAATCGGACTTGATCCCAACTGATCAAGTTGAAGAACACAGTGCATACTAGACATAGGGAGTATAGCAGTACACGATGCATACATCGGTAGTGCTATGGTCCCTATCCACTTTTCCCAACTCATTGGCCAAATGAAAGGTACTTCCCACGTGTCCTGGACAACATGGGTAAGTTGATGCAGGAACACCAACAGAGAAAGAATATATCACATCCTACTCATAATCATACGTAGGGAAAGGATGAACCACTTCCTACAGGCATGCAAAACACCGAGAGTAGGGAAAGGATGAACCACCTCCTACAGGCATGCAAAACACCGAGGGTAGGGAAAGGATGAACCACATCCTACACGAATGCAAAGCAACAATAGTAGGAAGGATCCTACACGTGGGGAAAGGACGAACCACATCCCACGGACATGCCAACCATAATCGTAGGGAATGAGCATCCTACATGTGGGGAAAGGATGAACCATGTCCCACTGACATCTCAACAGATGCCTATATGCATCTCTCATTAGGGTACCCGCAGGAGAAGGTGAACCACTCATCCTGCTCATATGCCATAAGAGAAGGTGAACCACTCATACTATGCATATGCCATCAACAGTAGGGGAAGGTGAACCACTCACCCTACACACGTGTCTGCGGGCGTAGGGGAAGGTGAAAGACTCACCCTACACACATGTCATCCACCATGGGGTATCGCAAAGGAAGGTGAACCATTCACCCTGTACACATCACACCACTAGGGGAAGGTGGACCACTCACCCTATGTTTGCTCATAGCACAATAAGTACCTCAAGCCCCCAGGGGCTCCCAGAGCTCAATTCTTCAGCCAAGAATCCCTTCATATAGGTAAGGGTCCAAAATTTTGAAACCCTTCATATTTTGAATTTGCTTCCAAAATATCAAAGTCTGCTTCTCTTCTAAATTGTTTATAAGGATTCTCCCCCAACTCATTTGAGGCATCGAAAATTATGATGGAATATATCTCTTGCATCTATGAGGCAGCCGAGTGGGGATATGGCTAAACACAGAGGTTGGGTCTGTTTTGAGTGAGTCTCTTTACTTGTTGCAGGGCTGAGGAAGATATGGGTAACTGCCGCTGGTTTCAGGACAATCTCAGTAAGATGTATTGTGGTTTTGTTGCATGATTTCCCTCCTCCATATAGACCGAGCACCTTAGACAGGATGTCGAGCAGATCTGGGTTAGTTGATGCTTAATGTGGGCATTATTAACCCTCTCCCACAAGCCGAGATACATCATCAAGTCAGCCGCAGACCTGTGGACAGTTTAGAGTTGCCTAGTGTGTGAATCCTCTAGAGAAGGATTGCCACAACTCCAAGGAAGTTGTTTCAATCAGACCGCAGCCCTATACAGGCCAGATCTGGGGTCACAGTTATGTCGCTGCCATCAAGGAAGTTGCAGAGGGTTGAATCTAGCCCTAACCAGTTGTGGAAGGCTGTAACTATAGCCCTAACCAGCCTTAGATCGTGGACAGTGACTTAAAAGGGGAAGTCGCAACCTTGTAATAATGTTTAGAGGAGTGCAAAGGGTTTGTTGACATAGGACAACAAACCCTAACCAGAACTCAGTTCATATCTAAAGCAGGTCAGCCCTGAGGAAAAGCTTTGACTACATTTGACCACTAATCTAGACAGAATATGATTACTGATGTTTAAAGGCAGAATTATGGATCATGTCTTTAGCATTTGGACAGTGATACTAGTCGTCAACTTGGCAAGTCAAGAATGTGTCTATCAGCTCTCTCTCTCTCTCTCTCTCTCTCTGTTGTACATTTGATTTGAATAATAAGAATAATTGTTCAAGGGTTTTCCCCATATTGGGGTTTTTCCCTGGCTTGTACCATATTCTCTTGTTCTACTCTCTTGGCTTGTCTTCAGCATTTCTTATTTATGTTCTTTTGTTAGTTACTGTTATATATAGTTTAACGTGATTGCTAATGGATTAATGGGCTCATGGTTGAATGAAGTAACTATTCTAAGCAAAGAACACGTTTCCAAAATTAACATGGAATCAGAGCACAGGAGAAGCATCTGAAGAATTTCATTAGTACCTTTATCTCTCTGTGTTAGGGATCAAGAATGTCAAATCTATGGTATTTTCTTAAGGCCTTCTACTAGACCTAATCAGTGAACATGGGCTCCAATCCAGGAGCAACTCAAATATCATGAGCAAAAGTTGAAAGTCATCAAGGTATGTATGTTCCAGTAATATATTTTCCAAGGATTATTTATCAGTCCTATTCAGTCAAGCTTGAGACTGTATCTTCATTATATTTGAAGCCGAGTTTCTCGAACATAAAATCACACTCCTGGGCATGACACATGGATACCAAATCCTAGGTCTTTTGGGCATGATCACTATGATCACTGTTTGTATCAGCAGTTCAGTATTCTCTTTAGTCTGACTCTTTCTGTGTGCCTTTAAGAATACTTCGTTCTGAAGATAGAAATCCTCTGTCATAAGGTCTTGCCGCTATGGTTCCCTGCTTGAAGGGTTACAGTAATTGTTATCAAAAATCAAATCATCAACAGGTCGTGTTTCTCTGTGATCCTTGAATGGATCCCATCTTCTAAGAATTATCACTATGACAGAGAAATCTTTGTCCTATTGCAGTATCTTATATGCTATCACTCAGTTAGCTCAGTTCCTCTGATAAAAGGCATTGCTCAATCTCTTATATCTCAGTTCCTACTGTACATAATTCAGTTTACTCTCAATTGAAACAGCCCCACAGTCTATATTTCAGATGTGAAAATATTGTATGGTTCTCCCTTTGCAATCTCAAGTTCTCAGCACATGAACCTATTAATATACATAGGTTCAGTCAGCCTTGAAAGAAGAATTGAGATATGCATTGTTGTTCAAAGCAGTCATCGCATTCTGTCAAAGTTTTTGGAAGTTCTGATGAATATGCTTGATGAATAAGTTGTGGAAAAGTCATGTCCATAGATTGTATGTTGACAATCCTCTCCATATAAAAGGAGGCTAGCAAAGAAGTCATAGGATAATGAATCATCAAGGCTCATCATTGTTTTGGATAATAGCATAAAAATGGATCTATACAGAATATATGTCCCTGTATGAGACCCTTGATTTGCTCAATCCACATTAACTCATACACTTCATATATCGATTTAGCCAACCTGTTAAAGTTTCTTTTAGTTACAGTGGCTACATTGAGTATATACTTTTTTTTGGTTACATTGGTAAGAAAGATAGCTTCTGGCATCAAGTTGTGGAAGTGTTTTCCTTCTGTTTAACAAAATTAATCTTTGTTTAGAGCAGAGGTTCAGTAGGATTCATGTCAGTCACAATAGTCCTGGGTCTCTAAAAGGGAACGATTTTGGAAGTTTGAAAGATCTGAAATATAAGTCTGCACGGTAGAGATGCTTGGTTATATCAGCTCCTCTATGGCGCTTCTATGGTCTCCTTTCCATCGTGCAATATGCACGATATCATGTCAGTCTAAGAAGAAGCGACAGGGATTCTACAGCAAAAGAAATTACAGCACATTTGAAGCTTTCAATCTTGAAGAACTGGTACGAGAAGAAGTGCATAGCACTTTGGAGCAGTTCTACCCGTCAGAAGAGGTGCCTCAATAAATGTGCACTACAGATCCCTGACATCCTTGGTTGCTCTAAGCAAGAACCTTATAATGAATGGTCTCAATATAAAAGGACATTTCCTCTTCATGAATTCGATAATTCGATATATTGGTAGGTTTCATCTAGTAATGAAAATAATTCAACTGTCTTGAGTTAATCTCATATAAAGATATCTTCCCTCTGATTGAAGAAGGTCCTCCGCATTCTCTTCTTTGACCTGAAGCTTCTTAAGAGTTTGATGTTGCAATTACCTCATTAAGTCTCATCTCTAACCTGGGTAACTCATGATGATTACCAATGCAAGGCTTCAAAGGGAGTTATGATGATTGGGGGTTCAGCTATCGATAACATTTGTCGAAATAAAGAGAGAGTTAATGGAAGACCTAGATTTGTCCTTAAACACAAAACAGAGAAGTTGTTGAACCAAGTCATAGTTAACACTGATGCATGACTTGATACAAAGACTTTAAAGATAAGCCCCGTACATACATATTGGATAGCTGCTCATTAAAGATCAAGTATGATCTGAAGTTCACTGTTGATCTAATAAAAGGAAAAATATGGTATCTCCTGGTGACCATCTTCATTTCTTTGTATCACAAATCAAAGACTGATGTCTGTTCTTTGGAAGCACCATTGCAGCTGAATGTATAAAACAGAAAGCATGGATTACTATGAAGCCACTCTATTGCAGCAAGCCATTTTCTGCTCTTTATCATTATATATTGCAGAAGAAATATTTCACATACCACTGTATATGGTTCAGCAGAGGACACTTCTGTTTTATGCAATGTTTGAGTGGTCAGATCTCATGATGAGTAGATTATATGATGGACACTATGCACCCTAAAAACACAAATATAGGCTATGATCTCCCTGTGTAAGAGGGAGTAAGATCAGTCAAATGTCTTCTCCATCTAGATGTACAAGAAGCAGAAGATTGCTAAATGTTGACTAGATCTCTGTTGTAAGTCAATATGTTTGCAGGCTGCTGTATGGAGCTATGAGGCTCCCATTAATTTCGTTTTGATTCTCAGAAAGCAGCTTGGCAGCATTCCCTATATGAAGGGATTCTTGGCTGAAGATTGAGCTCCAAGATCTCCTGGGTGCATGGGGTACTTATTGAGCTATGAGTGACCATAGGGTGAGTGGTTCACCTTCCCCTAGTGGTGCGTTGTGTACAGGGTGAGTGCTTCACCTTCCCCTGTGATACCCCATGATGGTTGACGTGTGTAATGTGAGCGGTTCACCTTCCCCTTCGATTGCTGACACATGTATGTAGGGTGAGTGGTTCACCTTTCCCTACTGTTGGTGACATATGCATAAGATGAGTGGTTCACCTTATCCTATGGCATATAAGCAGGATGAGTGATTCACCTTCTCCTGCGGGTACCCCAGTGATGAGATGCATATAGGCATTTGTTGACATGTCAGTGGGATGTGGTTCATCCTTTCCCCACATGTAGGATGCTCATTCCCTACGATGGATGATTGACATGTCGGTGGGATGTGGTTCATCCTTTCCGCACGTGTAGGATCCTTCCTGCTATTGTTGGTTTGCATACGTGTAGGACGTGGTTCATCCTTTCCCTACTCTCAGTGTTTTGCATACATGTAGGATGTGGTTCATCCTTTCCCTACATGTGGTTTTGATATGTGTTTGTAGGATGTCGTTCATCCTTTCCCTACATGTGATTGTGATGTATGTTTGTAGGATGTGGTTTATCCTTTCCCTACGTGTGATTATGAGCAAGATGTGATATATTCTCACCCTGGTGGTGTTTCTACATCATCCTACCCATGTTGTCTAGGAAACATGGGAAGTACCTCTCATCCGGCCAATGAGTTGGGAAAAGTGTTTAGGGACCATAGCACTACCGATGGACGCATCGCATATTGTCGTACTCCCTATGCTAGGATGCATGGTGCTTATCAACTTGATCTAGGATCAAATGAGGTTCTACCTCCATATTGACTTTTTGTCAGTGGAGAGTGGCAAGGTCTTGTGACTCACTCTCAATCAATTCTTCTTTATTATTCACATCAGTGTTCAGCAAATCAGAGCACAACAGAGCAGAGATGGTTCAGGATGGAATGATGACCTATGGCAACAGATGGATTGGCAAGTGGAATTCTCCCTAGTTGAGAGAGAGTGTTAAAATTGGCAACTAGGGCCTCATTCTACTTTGGTCTACTCAGTTGATGGAGATAATAATCTCATTGAATTCCTCTTTTCGAGAAGACCAAAATCGATCTAAAGATCGTCAAATTTGGATAAGGAAAATATTTGTTTATTCAAAAATAAATTCTATAAATCATGATTTTATTTAGGCGGGAAAATTGAAAATTCGAATTTTGAATTTGCCTACAAAATATCAAAGTAAACTTCTCTTCTAAATTGTATATAAGGATTCTCTCCCAACTCATTTGAGGCATCGAAAATTCTGAAGGAATATCTCTCTTGCATCTCTGAGGCAACCGAGTGGGGATAATGGCTAAACACAGAGGTTGGGCCTGTTTTGAGTGAGTCTCTTTACTTGTTGCGGGGCTGAGGAAGCTATGGGTAACTATCGTTAGTTTCAAGGCAATCTCAGTAAGATGTATTGTGGTTTCGTTACATGATTTCCCTCCTCCATATAGACCGAGTTCCTTAGACAATATGCTGAGCAGATATGGGTTAGTTGATGCTTAATCTGGGCATTATTAACCCTCTCCCACAGGTCGAGATCCATCATCAAGTCAGCGGCAAAACTGTGGACAGTTTAGAGTTGCCTAGTGTGTGAATCCTCCAGAGAAGGATTGCCACAACTCCAAGGAAGTTGTTTGCAGCCCTATACAGGCCAGATCTGGGGTCACAGTTATGTCGCAGCCATCAGGGAAGTTGCGAAGGGCTGAATCTAGCCCTAACTAGTTGTGGAATGTTGTAATTATAGCCCTAACCATCATTAAATCGTGGACAAACACTTAAAAGGGGAAGTCACAGCCTTGTAATAATGTTTAGAGGAGTGCAAAGGGTTTGTTGTCATAAGACAACAAACCCTAACCAGAACTCAGTTCATATCTAAAGCAGGTCAGCCCTGAGGAAAATCTTGACTACATTTGACCACTAATCTAGACAGAATATGATTACTGATGTTTAAAGGCGGAATTCTGAATCATGTCTTTGGCATTTGGACAATGATACTAGTCGTCACCTTGGCAAGTCAATATATCAGCGTTCTCTCTCTATCTGTTGTACATTTTATTTGAATAATAAGAAGAATTGTTCAAGGGTTTTCCCCATATTGGGGTTTTTCCCTGGCTTATGCCATATTCTCTTGTTCTACTGTCATAGCTTGTCTTCAACATTTCTCATTTATGTTCTTTCGTTAGTTACTGTCATATATAGTTTAATGTGATTGCTAATGGATTAATGGGCTCATGGTTGAATGAAGTAACTATCCTAAGCAAAGAACATGTTTCCAATATTAACATAGCTCGATTCAGCAGCAAATGCCTCACTAAAGAGCTTCTTCAATAGAGTGGCTTCATAGTAAGTCATGCATTCAGCTTTAATGGTGCTCTCAGAATAACAGAATCAAGTAATATATCATTACTCTGCTAACAACATCGGAACCAGGGGTCAGTGGTTTCTCCATTTCATCAGGTTGTGAAAGACTTATAACAAACATTATTAAAACTGCATTTTCAATTATTGCTCCTCGAGTCTCAATTATTTTTCCTGTCATATTGCTTGGGTCATAGTCATCTCTAAGGCTCCCTCTAAAGCCTTGCTTCAGATACATATGCATACTTCATTATTAGTTGTGTCTAAGTAATCCAATTATTATGGAATGTCCATAGCTCCCTCTGAAAGTAGGGAGATTGACCTTCCCAGAACATAATCAAAGCCACCCGAAACATGTCCTATATTTTGTTATGGATCCTCCTGTGCTCACAATCAATACATAAATAATCATCAAAATGATCTGTTGACCCTGTCGATCTGCAATTCAAGGTTGTCAGCATCAATAGCAACTTCCTCCACTTCTGCTCAACAGACCATCTCTAAAAATCTAGTGCTTAAGTTAGCTTAGCAACATATTAAGAAGCCATCATGTATTCTACAAAATATTCATACTGATGTTTTTCAATTTGCCAATTAAATCACCAAAGAACATATTGTTATCGTTCTGTAATTTTTTAGATTGTGAGAGTAAACACAGAAAATAACATCAAAATGCTTTTAAGTCCAGAAGCTAGCCCTTCTGAACTCAAAGAGGTATCTCTCTATAAAATTTAGCTCGGTTTTATGTAAATTTTAGGCTAGTTATGACTGTGCAATTGTTTGTTTGATTTGTTTGATTGATTTGGTTGATTTGGTTGAATGAATGATTTATATTTCCATTGGGCTATGGAGTCTGTAAAACTAATTGGATCTACATCAAATTTTAAAGGAGTTTCACAGGGCAAGATAGGTGAACTAGTTGGATCTTTTAGAATTTGAAAATGATATGGAACAGAAGAAAAGAAAGATTCAATAGAAACTAAAGAGCAATTAAGAATTCCTTAGTTTGACTTCAGAAGAAAACATAAAAATTACTTACAGCTAGAACAGGGTGTATATTTCAACAAATCTTGATCGTCACCGTTTCTGTAATGTAATTAAGCTTTTAAAGAAAGAACAGTAAAGGAAAACAATGAAATAACACATAAACAAAAGAAGCACATCACCAATTTGCCAACCACATGAATCCTGTGAAGAATGTCCTTGTATTAATGATCATCCCATCAACTAGAAAAAGTACAATAGCTTTCAGAAAATAATGTTCAACAATCAACCTGGAATACTTCGAAGTGTGAAGTATTTATACAATATTTACAACACTCCTATCTCAACTGATAGGGTATTTTTAGCAATAATCTAAACAAATTATCAACTCTGCAAACTAATAGAATAGGTGGAAAACTGCATTGAGAGGAGGCTTCAATTTGGAGGAATCTGTTGGTGAGCTAGCATGTTTGTTGTTGTCGCGCTGGCTAATCCTGTAACTGCATTGGGAATTACCAATTAATCCAGTAATTCACATAACTTGTCCCATCTGTCTTCATCCGGGATGGTCAACTTTGTTACCTTCCTATAAATCTCATCTACCTCAGTGTATTTTGTGAAAGTTGGTTTTACCATGAAGATATGATTTACTCCATGCTGAATGTAAAAATTGTTTCCCATTGCTTCCAAGAATGCTCTGCGTGTCTATGTTGGCGAATTTGGAGTTGTCTCTGGCCACCTCCTTTAGCTTCTTCATGTAAACTTCTTGGGCAATTAATTTATCATTAATTACAAATACACTGGGTAATCCTTTTTTATTCAATGCTTCAATTCTGCTAAAAAACTTGTTAACTAATATATCCAGCCCTTGACACTTTTCTTATAACTGAGTTATGAAATTCCTTTTTGTTAAAACCTTCTTGACTTCCAAGATGGTTTCAGTCCTGTCATCAATTCCTAAGTCCTCCAACTCATATTTATTTTTTGAATTTAGGAATTTGATGACGTTGGCAGCTTCAGTGGGCTTGTTACCCAACTTCTCTTTGATTTATGGAATTGCTTCTTTGGCTTTCTTTATCAAGTCCTTCTGCTTAAAAATAATTTGGATACATGGCCAAATCTCATTCATGGAGTTTAGAATGTCCATCCATACACTTTCCTTGGCTTGGGCCAAGGTCTAGCCAATAGCTGACTCTCTTTCTATTTTTTGTATTCTTTCTAACAACCTTTGGGATTTATGTGCTTCAGCCAAATGTGAAGCTTCACTTCTGGTTTTCTGATCTTGAAAAGTTTTGACTTGCCCCTGCAGCTTCTTTATCTCCTCAATCTGAATTGTTTTCAATAGCCTTTGTCAATTGTTCAACAGCATCTGCTGAATGGGCTGAAGGTGTTGTTCATGTTGCAGCTCCTGTAGTGGGGATTGTTGTGAGGGGCACAGCATCCAAAGGAACCATGGCCACTTTTGAATTCTACTCTTTCTCCTTAATCATTTTTTCCATCTTTGTCTCCATCTATCTAATCTGAGCATTTTGTTCCATTATCAATTTCATCATGTCTCCCTTCTGTGTCTCGGAGTCTTCTATGTCTTTGGTCAGTGGATCTTCAGTTGTTGGCAACTTCAGATGCTTCCTCAATGTTGCAATGTCACCATTCTTCTTCTTAATCAACTCTAGGACTCATCTTGGTCCTCTTTTTGTACATAATCTTGAATTCTTTCCTTGCGCTATCTATCACTAAAGGCGACTCTTCTTCTCTCTGCCTCTTTCCTGCTTTCTCTTGAGGAATAGGAGTCTGTGAAGTTGAAGTAGATACCAGCTTCTCTTCAGCTTCCTGCAAAGTATTTTTTGTCCAAGTTAATTGGTTTGCATATCTTTCAATTTCTGGCCTCTGAGTACGAGTATAAGGATAGGTTTTGTGTTCCACCCTCAACTTAGAAATTATGCCCAGAGGATCACAGGAGTATGTAAAACTCAAATTGAACTTCATCTCTTTAAGAAGCTTGTCTGCTTCTTCTCCTACAGTCCTACTATTACAAACAAAAGAACCAACCAATGTCTTAATTCTGAATTGGGATTTCTTCTTGGCTAAAGCAAAATGTATTTCATCTGAATTGATCATCTATCTTATATACTCTAGTGTAAATACTCTCATGGGGAAGAAGTATTTGGGCAATTTGTATGGTGGCAATTCACATCCATACACTGATTTCAATATAGTTTTAGTACAGGTGCCAATCTCCAGTTTTTGCTTGCTCTATCAGATGTAAAATCCTCTTTATTTCCTCATTGATCCTCGGTTCTGTTGAACTAGTCAACATGCTCATTGTTGGATGCATGAACTGCTCAATGTACTATTTAAATGTGAATTCCTCTTGATCTTTCATCACTAGGGAAGTCCAAAATATTACAGACTTGTTGCTTCCCTTCCTCATGTAACTTTTGCATTGCAAGCTTGAATATGTCTACCTAATAATAGATTAACAAATAAACCAAAATAGAAGTATACTTGAACACTCCCTCAGTTGGTAACTTAAGGAATTGTTCATGTATATTGTCAGCCAAGAATTGACTGATATTGAAAATGATGGAAGGCTTGTGATATATAGAAAAAATTAATAAGAAGCCTAACAAAGGTTCATCTACACAATGATCAGAATAATAGCCCAAGAGGCAGGATAACACAGAAATAATTTGCTTGGCCTGATCTGAGAAAATAGAAGAGAGGTAAGGTGGATTTTTCCTCGGCAATTGGGTGTTTTTAAGCAAGAAGAGGTCAAAATTTTATGCTCATTTAGCAAATTCTAGCTTCTGATACAATTCAATTAACGCTTCTATTGAAAATGGAGTACTGGTTTCTACAAGAGGGGCCTGCATCATCCAGTCAATGTTTTTAGAGGTAATGGTGAGTAGAATTTCACCACTAGGGGATATGATAGCTCTTTGGTTTGGGACATAGCAAGCTTGACATTTTCTGACAAAGTCAGGGGTGTGGAAGGTTTGGGGAAATATATAATGGGGGAGATTGGACTCCAAGAGTCCAATTTCATCAGTTTTATCTGCAAATTTATCCTCGAGCCAGCAATAGAGTTCGAAAAGATCGAACTCACACTGAGTCTCAGAAATCTTGTAGTCTCAGTCAGCAAGGGGAATGTGATCTAGGTCTACAGAGGGATTGGATGGATCAAAGGGTGACAAACTCTTCCTGGTTTTTCTTCTTGGGAGGCAAACTGTCAATGGAAATTTACAAAAACAGGGGAAAAATGGATGATTACCAAGAATTGCAGTTTGTAGCAGACTGGAAAAGGAAGATGAGGCTTTCTGTCGTGTTGGATTGGATGCTTGATTAATGGGAGAACGTCACTGTGCACTTGAAAAACTGGAAAATGGGGTGAATTTGAAACAATTTGCAGCAAGAAAGGAAAAATGGTGGTGCAACAGAGTAAAGTTTTGGGGATTTTTCGGTTGTGGACGCGGGTTCGTTGGAGTTCAAACAGTTACCCGGGAAATATTTATGAATTAACGGTAATCCCGAGAAATGCATTGATTGGTTGACGGCTAGAGCCACGCAACAAGATGTGAGTGGAGGGGAGCGCATGGGAAGGGAAAGTGGGAAAGGAGGGAGGAAGGTGGTTTTCGGAGGGGGGTCGGAGCGATAAGCAGTATCATGGGGGGAGGGGGCGCGAAATGTTGGGCACGCGCCACGTCGCGTGGGACAGACGGGAAGAAAACCGCCTTTTTGGAACACCCCCCCGGCGACGGTAAAGGCATGATGGCAAGTGGGGGGCGAAAAGAGATAAGGGTTGTAGATTCGGCACGGCTGTTGATCGGGCAGCAGAAAAGTGCATCTGTTTTAACCACAACCCGACAAACACTTTTGTCGTATATTGTCTTTCACTTTGTTGCGGAACTTTGGATAAAACATAATGCATTCAAACCTTAGGCCAAAGCGCATTTTACATAATCTTTTCAAATAGGCTAAAAATTGCACAAATAAAACTTTTGAAGTGAAATTAATGACATTTTAGCTTTTTAAATTCAATTTTTAACCTAATCCTAAAACTAATCTTTCTCTTCATTTCTAAGGCTAAAGGGCGCATTTAGACTTGCAAAACCTTATTTTACTTCTTTTGAAAAATAAAAAACCTACTCTATCCTATCCACTTATTTCTTCATTGATTCAGCTTAAACATTTGAATCAATATTATTTTTCTACCTAACTAATCTTAGCCAAGATTAAACAGTTTGGCTAACCTTATTCTCTAATCTAATTAACAAAAATTCAAATTGTTTAACCATGATTAAGCTGTATGATTAAACAATGATTAAGGATTGTGGCATTTGAACAAGTTGCACAGAACCTTCATTTTATTTAACAAAATGAAACTATCTATCAAGTAGTGGCATTTAGACTTGCAACACTTTGAGTGTTATTTCTTTTTTGTTTTTCTTTTGTGGGGTTCTCATCTTCATTTTTTTATTTTTCATTTTTTTTCCTTTTTCTTTTCATTTGTCTTTTTATTCTATTTTTTAAATACTCTCTTTTCATTTTCTTTTATACATATTTCTTTTGGAAATCATTTGCAAATTGAAATATTATTTACAACATCATATGACTGAGATAAAATATCCAATCACCTTGAAATCCTATAAATTATAGGACCCTAACACATACTAAAGTCTTTGAGAACTAAATCCTTCAAGTCATGGATACTCTTGTATTTGGAACTGGTCTGCATTTCAGAACTATAAGTTTGCCTATGATTCTGCCCTTAACAATTTGTAGTGACAAACTAGAAATTCCCTTCAGAACTTGGAGTATCTTCAAGTGACTTTGTCTGTATATCTTAACTGAGATATTTTCTTGATGATGCCAAAAGACCCTCCTCAAGATGATAAGGTTTTGTCCTTCCAAACATTAATATAAAAGTACTACATTATCATGACATAAATACAAAGACTCTGATTTAAACTGTGTCATCCCCAATATACTCCAGCATTGATATATATAAACTTGGTTAGTCACGCAGTGTTATTATTCTGTTTACTGGTCATAAAGATGTTCATACACAGTTCACCATTCAGTCATTCCAACAACAATATAATGAACAATCCCAAGTCTTTCTTATAAAGCAAATTTCCACAGACACAATCCTTAGCACATGGATGCATTCTACAGGCAGAAGGGATGCTGATCAGAACCTTGGCAAATTCAAAAGGCTCCCAGAAGTTTAGAAAGGTCACAATGCACTTCGTTTATTTTGTTGCCATCATCATGCACAATTGTTCAGGATATGATTCGATGCGTTGTGGACAAATCAAGGCCCAGACATCTGATCAACACATCACATGGATCTTATCACAATTTGTACGAAAACCATACTAAGAGTATACTTCAGGTCATATTCTTGGTCACTGGATCAATGCTTTGATTGCGGAGATGTATGTAGATTTGTTATTAATTTATGCACTCAACATCACAAATAAAACTGTTCAGAATATCTTCAAGAGGCCTAAGATTTCGTTGGATCAAATATAGATATCCTCCGCTGGCTTCTCAAGTTATTCCTCATTTCTAATGAACTGAGATGCTCACACAGTGCTTGTCACCCAGCTCAGTATTGCTATATAGGTCGGCTTGTAGGCAAACGCTGAAGCAGATATATGTATATATATGTGACAAGGGCTATCTCTGTTACACAACACTTTTACACCTTGAATTTGCACACAGTGATTTATTTATGCTAGATATCACTGTAACATATGTATCAGACTACCATACTTCAGGTTGATTGTGTTAGGTTTGCAAGCTTCAAGACTGTCACTTCTTATTAAGACCAAGGCCCCCCCGCCCAAAAAAAAATCATTGACTTCTGTAGCTGCTTTACACTTTGTCTAGAACTGAGATCAAGTTGCCCTTCAAATGAGACTAATGGAGTTGCACAAGTCTGCATGGGAAGAGTAGGTCTTTGTTGTAAAGAAGGATCCGAGGTTGTATTCAACTTCGTTGTCCTCTTACTGCCTGAACCTTTCGACCTTCTTGTGCCACTTTAATCACAGAATATTGCAGAGATTTGTTTGGAGTGGTGCCCTAAGAGGGCCACAAGAATGGAGGTCTTGTAAACAAATTCTGAGTCAGACCTTTCATTGACATGTACCGTCTTGAAACAAGGACAATTTCACCAAAAGATTTCGTTGTTCTGTGATGAAGAACAGAGAAGGTGGTGTATTTTTGGAGCTCTGTCTTGCAGAGATCAACTGCCATATGACGTCCAAATGGAGCTCCAGAAAACCGGACTTTCTAGATATTAGGCTTGTGCTTTAATGTGCTAATCGTAGGATAAGATCACTATTCCTAGAGCTCCACACATCTGATTAGGCAAAAGAATGCTCAGAATTTTGTTGTAGAACAGATGTCGAGATTAGCATTTTATTCTTACAGTGATACTACAATGATTCCAGCAATACTTCTCACTGCTTTTTCAGAGAATAGGAATCAAGTCAGTCAATCTTCCACAGCACTGATGAATTCAGATCATAGTAAATTATGAGTTGTCTTAACTCCACCAGGCCAAGGGATTAGGAGTTCTTGACATATAAATTATTTTATGTCACTATGATACCTCAAAGTCAAGGCAAGGATCTTAAAGGGAAACATCTCCTTCTGAAGCTTTACTGCTAAATATACCTCTGAAAATATCTTGAAACCACTTAAAAACACACCTTGTAAATTCTGAAACATACCTTCATGACTTCCAACCTTTGTTTGTATTGATTGAGTTGCTCTTGAATTTGTGCCCATGTTCACTGTTAAGAGCTTGTAGAAGGCCTTAAAACAATGTCACAGATTGTCATTCTTGAACTCGGACTTGTCCTACCACAGAGGTCTGAAGGTGACTTCTTGCTGAAATTCCTTAGTTGCTTCTTAGAGATCACAATATCTTAAGCTGGGGCTTGTCCTCACCTGAGCTCTGATACCATGTTAATTTTGAGTTAACATGTTCTTTGCTTAGGTTAGTTACATCATTTTCCCATTAATCCATTAGCAATCTCATTAATCATGACTGTAACTAATGAAAGCACATAAATAATAAAAGTTGAAGACAAACCAAGACAGAAGAACACACGAATATGGCTCAAACCAGGGAAAAACACCAAGATGGGAAAACCCTTATCAATTCTTCTTATCATTAATATCAATTGTTCAGCAGAGAGGGAATACAATACTTCAAAGTCAAAATGACATGCAAATGAGAAGGTTTACTACCACCGCCCTTAGACAAGAGGATGGTTCAAACAAGGTTGCAATCTGGTATTTTGCGTAGGCTCCAAGGACTGGTGTCTTCTCTGCAATTCTGGTGGGACTGACTAGGGCATAAACATAGTCTGCTACCACCCCATTCACTGCTTTTAAGTCCTTCTCTAGAACTCAGATTACCTTCAAACAGTCCCTTCAAATGCTTGTAGCCCTTAAGCCTTCTTCTAGGCTTCAAAACCCACCACACGGCCTCATTATCAAACATCCCTGACTGTGGCTTTCTAGCTGTTGGTTCTCGGCCTCCAGGACAGGGTTCTTATGGCCTGTGGCCTCGCTGTAGGTGACCCAAACTAGTGCGGATGGCTTCAAGGAGAAAGACACCACCACAAACAGTCCCAAACTGTCATCAAAATAACCCTCGACAGGTGTGGCTTCTATCTGCTCAAACTCGGACCTGTGATGAAGATAAAAATGTCCAAAACAAATCACAAATGTGCCCAGACCAATCTCGTCCTCCATCATGTGGAACTCGACCCTTGAAGATGACTAAATTGAACCCAACCTTGCCTTCATCTCCTTCGCTGGAAATCTCCTTCTTTTGTGGCCACTTCAGAGAGGAGAAGAATGAATATTGATGTGCCTATGATAGATTATTTATATCCTTCTGGGTAGGCCAACTTGATTACTTGAGGAGGGAAGTTCAAATTCTCAATTTTCAATTTTTCTCACCTAAATAAGGTCATGCCTTATGAAATTTCATTTGAGTGAACGAACACTTTTCCTTATCAAAATTTAGTGAATTTTAGGTCGATTTTGATCCTCTCGAAAAGAAGAAGCCAATGTTGCAATTATCTTCTCTGTAGGAGCTGTCCGAAGTGGAATTTGGCCCTAGTTTCCAATTTTAACATTAATAGTAAGTGATGAAGGTAAGTTTTTTCAAAGATAAACCAAGCATAAACATGAAGTGAATCTGACTAGAACCCAAAATCTACAAGATTTAAGGAGAGATTCGATAGCACATATGGAAGGCTTTCATATTGTATAAGACATGCCAATAAATGACAAGAAGTTTTACAAATATAAATTCAATGAGCTATTTGGAACATCACTCCATTAAGTTACCCCAAGGGTTAGCTCAATCAATTGAACCATTTTTCCAAGACATGTTGAATGGAATCAAGTCGAATGGGGTTACCAGCCATTACAATCACTAACAATTAAGTTGCCTCCATCAAAATATTCCAAGGACAAGGGGGAATCCCATAAAAATTTCTTAGGAGAAATAAATGTCATTCGGTTATGTCCATTACACTAAGGAAAATATGATTATCTATCATTTTTATTCATGCCAATATGAAGCAAACTTATGGAGCAAGCTATTCAACTTGGACTCTTCCATCTAGACCTATTTTGTCATTCAAATTTCAAATATCCCATAGGGTATACCTATGCAACCTTCCATCTTCCGTAAGAAATCATCCTACCCCTATTGAAAAACACCAAAAAGTACTTTGAGCTATGGGTGAAAGTTGTTCTAGATATGTGTCTATCTTTTAGTTTACTACTAATGAAAAATTTTTAGCTGAAAAAATTAGAAAATTAATATTACAAAAATCTATTGCAATGCTGACAATGATAATACATATACTTCATGTCGAACGAATTTAAGAAAAAGAGATAGTTCATTTCTTGTCAAATACAAAATTTACATGTCTTTGGAAAAAAAGTCCCAATTATTGTTGCAGCTAAAAATTTTATAGAACACTCCTACTATACTAATAGCTTTTCCTAGAGATAAAAAAGGATACCAATAGCTTTAAAAAAAAAAATACTTAATGGAACACATGACGACTCACAACCACTTCGAGGCCAACATTTGATGGTACTAATCTCAATATCTTCAACTAGTTGGTGCATAATTTTTTCTTCCCTTAACTCTCAATGGGGTGAACTAACATTCTTTGATTTGAAGTTGTTGACTAGGCTCCCTTTATCAGAGTTGTTGACTAGGCTCCCTCCAACAGCCAGAGACCGGTTTTCCCACATTGGGTTTTTCCGGGGACAGTTTGGCCAGAAATAACTGTGTCACTTTGTCTATGTGTGCATTTGCTTATTCTAGATCTAAATTGGTAGAGATATGTTATGTGTTTTGCTTTGATGTTAACTTGAATTTACTCAGTTGATAACTTGTATAAGTAGGAGAAGCTTAACCGGTTAACAGAAATAATTTCTGCATAAGAATTAAGATTCAGAAATTTCTACATGTTATCAGAGCAATTACAGAACTAGAAGGGTCACCAGCTAAAGAATCTAAAGGATCTAGCTGCAGAAAGCAGCTGGAAAGTCAGCAGAAAAGCAGATCTGAAGGGACAGCGCAGTTTTTAGGAGCAGATTCACGCAGAGGAAGGCAGCAGCAACAGCAAACGGCAGCAGCAGACGACAGCAGCAAACGCAGCCAGTGTGATTCAGACCTGGATCAGTCAGATCCAGAAAAAGTCTACAAAAAAGTTGCATAAATTCAGAAGAGCTAATGGGGTTAAACTTCTAAAGTTTTTAGATTTTTAACCTTAGCACAAGTGACAAATTTTGGGAAGAGATCACCTTCTCAGATAGGCTAGAGGGCCTCTCAAACTTTTCGGTGTGGAAAGCTAGGATCTTGATTGTCCTTGAGGCATACGGTCTAAGAGACCATGCAAAGCAAACCCTAGCCACGCCGACAGATGCGGATCTCCTATGGAAGCATAAAGCTGCTGGGCATGCCAAGTGGCTGATAATGGACAATATCAAGGACCATATTGTACCACATATAGCTAAGACATCTAATTTGATGTGGAAGGCCTTGACTTCCCTATATGAGGGAAAATCAGTCCAAAGAAAGATGTTGTTGGAGGCCCAAATGAGGTCATTCATGATGACCAAGGGAGAAAACATCGAGCATTTCCTCTTCAGATTATAGTCAATCAGGGATCAGCTGACTGCAACGGGTGCAACCGTAGATGATGCAGTGATAGTCAGGACTGCCCTCAATGCAGTCACAAATGAGTGGGAAAGTTTTGTCCAAAGTATCTTGGGCAGATGGGACCTCCCAGATTGAGACAGCTTGTAGTCAATCCTGCGGCAAGAAGAACTACGCAGATTCACCAAGAAGCAGCACAACCCTGGGTTGAATAAAGTAAAGAAGGAAGAGGAGGAAGATGCAACCTTGGCATCAAAGAAGCAGCCGAAGAAGAAGAAGAAGGATCTTTCTAAGATCAAGTGCTTCCAGTGTGGCGAAATGGGACATTTTGCCAGCGATTGTCCAGAAAAGAAGAAGGACAAGGAAGCATCTTCTTCCAAAGCAACGATGGCAAATGATGGGTCAGGAGATGATGTAGCGATGAGTGCTCATGAACCACGGAGCTGGGGTGACATGGACATGTAGAGGAGCTACATGGAAGTAAAGCGAGATCCTTGAGCAGCTCATCTTTTAGATCAACAAGCGAGCTACGAAAGTCTTAAGACAGTAGCAAGACAAGTGGAGCATTGGGTGCATAGATCACATATGAGGCATAAACAGAGGCAGATCTGGAGGTTGGGAGGAGCAGCGCATAGCATAGCAGCAGCAGCATAGAAGCAGTAGCAGCACAGAGGCTAATGTGACTTCAGCAACGCAAAGAGCTTCAGAGGGACAACACAATGCAGCAACAACGTGATAGATTTCAGTACAAAGAGCTGATGTGACTTCAGTAGTGTAGAGGGAGTCTGATTATGCAGGCAGAGTCGTAGCTGTGCATCATGCTTTAGATGCCAGCACAGATTTATAGCCTATGGAGCTTCAATGATGAGGATGCAACCCAATTGACTTGTTTGTCAAAGATTGGGCAGTAGATTCAGTTGTTTCTCTCAACAACTAAAGTTGCAGTGCAGCAGATCAGCAGTGGCAGTGCTATGAGCAGCACAAATGCAACATATTAAGAGGGAGCTGCAGTACAGTGGTTGCAGTGGCAGTGGCAGAGTCATGGGCAGCAGTACAAAATGGCAGCAACAGTGTAGAGTTGAGTGGCAGGAGGCCAAGCTTCAGCAGCACATAACCTATTATAGCTCCTAGAGACAGCCTTGAGTTGTCTAAAGACTACGGCCTAGGACATCTTAACTGCAAGGGGCATATGACTCAACTGATAAGAGTTGACAGGGCTAGGCTCTCATGCTATAATCTCTTGGATGAATGGTTTAATATGGGTGGAACCAAGACCCCAAAGTTAAACACAATAACTATGAAACTGCAGAAACTAAACATAAACTCCAATACTTAAATGCATCTGATAGCTTTAAGACAAAATGTTGTAGAGGGGGCCGACTTCTAAAATGACTCACAGATATCAATTAACATGTAGGCGATGACTGTGAAAGAGAATGTAGTAGAATATTAACCATAACAGGGCTTATCCAAAGACAAAAATCCATATATACTGGGCCTATGCGAAGATAAGAATCCATATATGTGAACAATTTCCAAGACAAGGATCCAGTGTAGTCAATATTAGAGGAAAGATGGAAGAGATGAAAATGAAACAAAATATCCTGCCTGAGCTATATTTAAAGCGCTATAGCTGAGTAAACATGAGTGTCAATAATGACAAATTCACATTTAAACATAGGAGCACTCGCATTCCAAAGCATAGATAGAAGAAATGTGGAGATATGTAAAATGAACATTTGTATTAAACGATATAGAGAGGAGCTACAAACTGTGAATCACCTAGATCAGAATCCCCAATCCAACAAAGCTTCTTATCACTGAGTCCCTACGGGATCTTCAACATTAATTATCAAAATTTAGACAACATACATACAAAGTACTTGAACTAGTGAGTTCTTTGGAAAATCTGGAACCCTGTAGATGTCTTTGCTTCCTGCTTTTATAACATTTCCAATGATAATATGCGGAAAGATATTTTGGGAAAATATCTTTTCTGCATGCCTGTAGGCAGTTTCAGGTCTTAATCAAAACAACAAAATTGATGATGGGGTAGAAACGACTCCCATCATTTTACAAATCAGGCTCGTAGCCATTTCTAATGAACATAACACAACTGTCTAACTGAAAAGAAAATTGCAAGAGTGAAATGTGAATTTCGCTCGAATATTGAAAGTAAAAAGAAAAAAAGAGGCCACGAGGGCCCAATCATGAGTTAACAAATTCAGTGGTGGGACGGAGTCGAGGTTGTAGCTGAGGGAGGCAGTATTATGGTTGCAAAGGAGCTGGCTTTCTTAGAGGCAGACAGAGCAGATGCGGTGGCTGATGTACTTGCATGACTGTTACACCTCTGCCAAGTGTCGGCTGCAGGATCAGGTATTGAAGTGAAAGCTTCAGCCCGAACATATACTTCACTCAGTTCGGCGTAGCTCGCCTGAGTGGGTAACCGTTGTCTCACCGGATGAAGGAGAGAGAATTATTTGCTGAGTACTGCAATTATAGTTTCAGCCTTAAGACGACCGGTCTTCTCAAATGGTATGTCAGTGCGATTCATCACTTACGTCAACTGGGACTCATAGGTTGATAACGATTGAAGGACTGTATTTGAAGGCTCCCAGCATGATGGGAGGCCGGCAAGAGTTAGTTTGGTCCACTCTGTCTCGAACTGTTCCAAGCTTGTCGCCAGCTTTTCCAAACTGCCCAGTGCTAGGTTGTGCGCAGCTTCCTTTTCCATCACGCCTCCTTGAACCTGCTATTGATTCCTCGTTTAGCCAATTCTGCTGAAGTCAAATCACTCAGGAGAGCAACATACCTCTTGGCATTTTCGACCTTAGTTGAAGCGTCAGTATATCCTTCGTGGAGAGTTCTTCTAAATAAGTGCACTACGGCCTTCTTTTCTTCAATGAGAGTCAGGAAAGCCCAACTCTTTACTTCCATAATAATATCCGTCCAAATTAAGCGTCGAGAGTCCAGAAGGGTGATATTCCCTTTCATCCGGTATGTAAGGTCTCGGATGGTCTTCTCCTGCTGTAACTTTTCCTGTTTCCCTTCTTCTATTTCCTTTTGCAAAGCCGCTACCTTCTTGGAATTCTCTTTGAGGTGACCCTCAAGTTCATTGATCTTCTGCCGTGCCGTTTGCACCTGTTTTTCTGCCGCTTGTAGTTCAGCCATCGTCGAGGTTAGCTGCTCTGAGAGTGAGCTAGACCCTTCCGGAGGTGGTGTTGAGCAAATATGTGAATCCCAATTTTTCTGTAGTTCGTCCACCTTTAGCTGAAGGGTAACCATCTCGCCAGCGATTCTAACCTTCTCTTCCGTTTCCTTGGCAAGGGAGTCTGCTAGATTGGCCTTATCCTTTTCTATCCGGGCTAATTCAGCAGTTTGTATGTGTTGAAAGCCAGGCATATTCAGTTGATGTTTCAGAGTTGCAACCTGTTTTTGCAACTCTGAGATGACATGGGCTTGAGGGTCTGCTTTATTGCTCTCTTTGCCTTTCACAACAGTTTGCAAGTTGCGCAAGTCGTTTGAGAGTGCAAGGGAATTAATCTTCTCCATTCTAAGGTTGTCAAGCACTTGGTTGTGCTTGGTTTGTAGCTTCCTTAGAGTGAGGGAGAGCTTCACAACCTCGTCTTTTAGCATATCACCAATACATTGAAACAGATTGCACTTATCAATTGGTGGGACCTATGACATGTTCATTGCCACTTCCAAAGCTCTGTAGCTAGTGGTCCCAGCCTCTGGGTCTAATATTGCTTCAGTCATGGCCAATACCAATTGTTCTTTGTCCATCTCAATCTCGGCTGAGAACCTAGTATGATACTTGTCCACATATCCTTCTAATTCAGACCAATACTTTTCCCTGATAGCTCTGTTTTTCACCTTCCTTCCACTTTCCGCCTTCGACCTGCTTGCAGAGATAGTTTGCGAAACTTCTAAGAAGTCAGAAGATGATGTGCCATCGCGTCTTACCACAAAACCTGTTTTTCCCTTATCTGATTGACCATACAATATTTCTTTTTGCAGCGATTGCTCATCTACGACACTTCCTTCATCATTGGTTCTTTGCCTTTTGGAAGGCGAAGAGCCTCCTCCTGAAGCACCAGCTTCTTCCCCCTGTTTCTTGCCTACTTCTTGTGTCGAAGCAGTATCTCCTTTCTCCCTTGTCACAGATGAATCAGTCTCCAACTGTGAAAGCAAAGGCCAGGTATCAAGATTAGCTCTCCACTCGATGAAGGGTCTAGTTTCGTGAGCATAAGCAGTTGATTTAATCTTCTTCCTTTTATTTGAGATGATGTCTTTCGGATCGTAGGGCCAAGCTTTCCCTTGCCTTAAATCCATGCCCTTGAGCAGTTTTCCACTATGGGGAGGGCATGCCTTGAGTTAACAATGAAGGGGTCGATGGTTGTAGGAAGTTTGAGAATGAACCCCTTTTTCGCAGGGAGGAACTGGAGCTGGTCAGCCTTCAAGGTCTGCCAGAGGTACTCCAGGGCATAAATCCGCAGGGCGGGAAAAACTGGCAATCTGTAAGGGCAAACTTCTGCACCGTAAACCCTTATTTCAGTGTAGTCATCAAATAGGTACCAGTCTCCTGTGCTCTCAACCTCGCTGTACTATAGCCATTTCTTCTGCTCAGGAAAAATCTTGGGCAGAGGATTGTCATGAATAATAGTATAAGCTATTGTCATGAATTCATTCAAGAAACTTGAATAACCCACCCCATTTTCCAACTGATGCGCCACAGGAATCCAGTCAAAGACAGGTCTTGGCTGAGAGTTTATCCTATAAACCTTTTCTAGACCCAAACCCTCGAATTTATCAGCTTGTTGGAAGAGGAAAAGGTAGAATACCATGGAACAGAAACGGAAATGGCCTGTAGTAGGGAGGTCCTGAAATTGAGTTTGGATGGAGGTGGCCAAGAAACCAGGGATATCCAATACAACGTCGGGTTGTGACATTAACCATAAAAGGGCTACACATTCTTTCGAGACCAGCTCGACCCCTTCTATCCCTAATAATCCCGCAATGAGAGCAAGGGTTGGCTGAAGGTCTTCCTTGAATGAGTTCAAGGGAACCGGGTCCGCGGACGAGAAAGCTCTTAGGCGGGAGTCAGAAATAGCAGCGATGAAATCGCTCTGCTGCCTCCATGGTAACTTGGAAAACTGACGGGATAGCGTCATTTCATTGAAATTGACATAATTTGAACTGGTAGGGTAACAGAGGGATTTTCTGATGATTTTGGGGGATATACTGAGTATCTTATTCCCCTGAGATGATAGGAACATATCCCGGCATTCATCGTAAGCTTCTCTGAGCCCAACAAATGAATTTAACAACTGGGTAGACAGGGGGGAGTAATTTGGTGATATAGTCCTGACAAAACGACTCTGAACCTATCCCTATTTTCCACATGCTTTCTGAAAAGCTACGGCTTGACACTACTAATATAAAACGAGTATTGCGGGTCTCGGATGTGGATTTGTAAGTCTGTGAAAAGCTCAGGTCCAGGGGTAGCCCTGAACTCACGACCTTGAGGGGTTTTGGGCTTTGACTTCTTTACCGTGACTTTACCCATGACTATTATGAAAAATGAAAAGCGGAAGGAAACCAAATAATGAAAAAGGGATGGAATACCTGCGCAGTAAGGACAAAGCTTCAGGGAAAACGACGCAGGGAGGTTGAAAGTGACTTGGCGGACCTGGTACTGGGCGCTCGCGCTTTAGCTATACAGTAAACCGTAAAAGAAAGTATTTTACCACAGTGAATTACAGGACAAAGTTATACAACTTCATATTTCCCGGAAACTGAGACCAAGGCGACACTAGTAGGGCTGACGTCATAAGGACGTCGACACTGAGACGCGTGGCATCTGGTTATTCGCTATCAGATTTCGGTTAGGTGAATACCACGCGTCAGGTTAAATGCAAGTACTAGTCGTGTATCGGGTGTCCTAGGACTTACCTTACCGTTGTATTCGTGGCGACAGGTGTCCTTCATGGTCGGGCCCTCTAGAAATACCAGCGGGATTTTATAGCAGCCTTAACCCTACGACCATTTCCCCACAGAATATGTGCCTTGGGTCCCAACGTATGCCACGTCACCAGAATTTCGGAGGGGGGAGCTTCTGCCTTCCCCTTGCCATCCTTGACCCCCCCCCCCCCCCCCCGAAATTGTTCACGCACCGTTATCTTTTGAAAATGCGGAATGTGGGCGAGCCCCGCTTCGTACCACTGTCTTGCACCTTTGTCCCTTTTGTTTCGTTTCAAGGTTTGTCTCAAGTCTATCATATAATATAGTGCCTTATTCCCCTTTTTATATAGATCTCCTTTCATATTTGCCCATTCACATTTTAAAATATTTCACCACTTTATGCTGTTGGGTGCTCTGCCTTTAAAAGCTTCTTAGGACTAAGGTGGTGGGTGATATAACAACATTGGCTCCATTTGGGGACGACACGCTTGTCCTCGAATGTGTCGAGAACTCCGCAGACCATCTGTTAGCCTCTTCTTTGTGAGCACGACTTCTCAGCACCCTTTTCTTCTTTTTCATGACAACTTAAACAGGAAACATTAGAATAAAAACGACTGAATAATGTACAATATCATACATCAGACCTTTCGGCCTGAATCAATACTGGAAAAAGGATTTTTAAGAATTGCCCATTTACAAGGGCGTCAAGCAAATCACCCTGCAAATTCTCCAGCTTGAAGGGTCCGAACCATAGAGGATCAAATTTTCCGTGCTTTCCTTTTTCATCCCTTCTTATGTCCCATCTTAGTACCAAGTCTCCGACCTGCACCTTTTTATCCTTAGCATGATGATCGAACAGGTCCTTCATTTTATCTTGGTACTCAGTCAATCTCTGATTTACTTGACTTCGAGTTTCCTCCAGCGCTACTAACTGGTTCATCCTTCTAGTGAGATCGTTTGGTTCCTCTTGACACTCCTGCATGAACCTAGCCACCGGTAAGGCCAATTATATGGGGAAAATTGTTGCTCTTTCGTAAACCAATTCATATGGGGATTTGCCTGTTGACCTCTTACTGGTGATTCTATTCGCCCATAACGCGAATTTAAGCTGGGAATCCCAGTTCTTCTGATTCTCATTAATGACCTTTTTCAGCACCCTCACCAAGGTTTTGTTTGACGATTCTGCTAATCCATTCCCTTGTGGGTAATATGCGGTAGAGTGCCCCAGCACAATATTATACTATTGGCAGAAACTGATGAATTTAGCAGACTTAAAAGCTGAGCATTGTCTGTGACATTCTTAGTAGGGCATCCAAACCTTGAGATGATGTTATCTTCCAGAAATTTGATCACCAGTGTGTCTGTCGCATTCCTTGTTGGCACGGCCTCCACCCATTTAGTGAAGTAATCAGTGGCTGTCAATATCCACTTGTGTTGCCCACTTGAAGTAGGATGAATTTCACCGATAAAATCAATTCCCCACTGTTGAAAAGGTTCCTCTATGTGCACTGGGATCATGGGCAGAGGCGCGAACTTTTGCCTTTCAGCAAATTTCTGACATTTTTCGCAGGCTCTTACCCGAGCATAAACATCCCTGAAGAGTTTGGGCCAGAAAAAGCCAGCGTTCAAAATCTTATGTGCAGTGGCTCTCCAGCTGTAGTGGCCACCACAGATGCCCTCGTGGAACTCTGCCATTACTTCCTCTACTTCATTTTCAGTGAGACATAGAAGCAGTATACCCGATGGGTCTCTCTAGTACAAATGGCCATTTGCTACAATGAACTTCTGAGATTTGAGCCTCAGGGTTCTATACTTTGTTTTGTCACAGCTTGGAGAACATCTTAAAGTCAAGAGGTATTCTACAATTTCCTTGTACCAAGGACTGAGAAGGTACTTCATATGGATCTTTTGTGTCGTTGTTTCTATCCCACACTGCTCCTCTGCTTTTCTAGATTCCTCATTTGCCTCCATAGATAAATTGATCCCCAAAGCCTAACAATTTGATTCTGAAAGGATCTTGGCTAATCCCTGTCCTTTTATTAACTTAGTGGGGCGTATCTCCAGCTCGTACTCCTGTATCTTGGCAATCCATTTGCCTCTCTTCCCTTCGCTATCTCCCTGGATCAAGATATCTTTTATGGCCGATGTCGGTAGAAATGCAGTTATGGCCGACTATAAGACATACATCCGAAAAGCCTTGAGGGACTTGACCAAGGCGTAAGCTTGTTTCTCCAGGATGTTGTATTTTAGCTCAGCATCTCGAAGCACTTAGCTGAAGAAGGCGATACGTTGCTCGTATCCTTCCTCATTCTTCTGTAATAAGACTGCTGCTACGGTGTGGGGAGATGCAAAGGAAAATATCATGCAGGGCCTTGAAGGGCCTTGCATAATCTAGTCCTGCCAACACTGGGGCTTCTGCGAAAGCATTTTTAATCCTGTTGAAAGCCTCTCTTTACTCGGGGATCCATTTTACTTCATTATCCTTCTTCAACATCTCAGTTATGTATCGGACATCTCAGCATAGTTCGGTATGAATCTTCTGAGGAAGTTGATACGCCCAAGAAAAACTTGGACCTCTTTCTTGTTTCTGGGTAAGGATATACCATTTATAACTTCTACCCTCTTCGGGTCAATTTTCACCCCTGCCTTTTTTACAATATGCCCCAATAGTTTACCTTCTTCTAAAGCAAACAGGGATTTTTGAGGGTTTAGAGACAATCCATACCTTCGGCACTTGTCAAAAGTTCTGCGCAGGTGCTCAATATGTTCTACATCATCCTTTGAGAACACTGTAATGTCATCCAGGTAGACCACCACGAACTTGTCTTGTTCCCCCACGAAAGCAAAATCCATGGCCCTTTGAAATGTATCCTTACGTTAATCAGTCCAAACGACATTCGAGCATACATAAACGTTCCCCAAGGAGTAGTGAATGCAGTTTACTTTTGGTCCTCCGGAAGCACTGCTACTTGATTATACCCAGAAAAGCCATCCATCATAGACATTTGTGAGGCACCTACCACCTTCTGCAATGTATGATCCATCTTTGGCAGTGGGTAATTATCTTTCAGAGATGCTCTGTTCAAGTTCCGAAAGTCTACACACAGTCTTATTTCTCCATTCTTCTTTCGGACTGGACCAAGTTGGCCACCCATTCAGAATATCTTAGTGGTACAATGATCTTAGCCTTTAACAGTTTCTTGATTTCCTTTTCTATGGAAGGAAGGAGTAAAGGGTTAATCTGTCTTAACTTCTGTTTGTGTGGCTTTGCATCACCTTTTAACGGAATCTTGTGTTGGATAATGCTGATATCAAAAGTCTTCAAATCTTGGTAGGACCAAGCAAAAACATCTTTATATGTCTGAAATAACTTCTGATATTGCTCCTTATATTCTGCAGGTACCTTTTTATACAGTTTCACAATCTTTGGGTCGGCCTCAATGTCGAGGTTCACGTCATCTACCTGATTTTCTTCAACAGCCTTGCTTGGCTGTAATGGGACATCATTCTTATCAAACAATCTTTCCAGAGGGACCAGTCCTCTGGGGATCACATTCCCTTTAAGCTGCAACACCCTGTGCCCAGCCATGGTATCCTGCCATTTATTCTGAGGAAGGTCCTCAGTGTCCTCTCCACCAACATCTATATCCATATTAGAGAATTCCCCAACAGTCTCCATAAATCTTCTCACCTGCTCCTCATCTTCAAATACCTACCAGTGTTTGACATTGTCAGGGATGGAAGGACGGTATCAGACCTCTATCTCATACCTTAGAAGGGGATTCTGAGGTGGCCAAAAAGTGCTTGCAGCTACTGCAAGAGAATCAGCCATTCTGTTCTGGTCTCTTGGCATGAATTGAATATTAAATGCTAAGAAGAAGTTCTCTACCAAGTCCCATACCTTATTCCTGTAAGCCCTCAACCGTGGGTGCTTAGCTTGACATTGATTTCTTACATGTCTCCCCACTAGCTCTGAATCTCCCAGAACCTTCAAACTCTGAATATTCATACTCGTTGTTTGTAGACCTAGGAGCAATGCTTCATATTCGGCCACATTGTTCGTGGCTTCATACTCCAATTTAAAGATAATGGGACCAACTGTCCAGTAGGGGAGATAAGAAGCACTCCAACTCCATTTCCTTCCTTTGAGTTGGCTCCATCGAACTTGCAATGTCCAGAACCCACTTCCTTCATTACTTGAGGGCTGCTCAGTCTTGATCTGACATAAAGATGGCTCCTGCAAGTAATCTTGGTCTTCTTCCAGCATTAAACAAGAAAATTCACCCTCTTTGCTGTATACCGGAGAATTCACTGAATTATCAGCATTAGTGACCATCTTCACAAACCTTGTTTCCTGATATAATCTCCTTTCTTGACCTCCAAACACAAGGATGGTCGCATAAGTTAGATCCAGCTTTATAGATCCTCCAATTTTGGTACCCCATGATCTTGATAACAGCATCCCAAACCAGGCTAGGATGTATGCCACTACTACGTCCATCACCACGCTCTTAGCTGGGATTTGAGCTAGATTCACCACCAAATCCTTGATCATCCCCAAACATTTGACTCTTTTGGAATCAAAAGAGTAGAGATCTTTATATGGGCGAGTGATTTGCAGCCCCAATTGCTCCATCACTGACAAGGGTAGGAGGTTATGAGATGCTCCCGAATCCAGCATACAATTATGCAATAACAGATCATGAATTACTAGTGAGACATAGAAAGGAGGAGTTGAAGCATCTAACTCTTCAACATGAGGGCCGAACACAACCATGGGCCTTTCTTCCTAAAGGTTTAAGCTATCTGGGATTGGGGCTGCTCCTTGAGGAAGAATTAAAGAAGAGACCTGAGACTGGTAGACCGGTTGTTTCAGTAGTTCAGTCAGGGGGACTGGGATTTTAACTTTCTCAAGTTCCTTTTGAAGATTAAAAACAGAGGGAGACCTCTCTGTGGTATTTTCTTTTGGTTCTTTACTTACTCTCGGGTGGAGGTTTTTCGTCCTTTGGAATAGGTTTAGCATTTGCATTTGGGGTAGGGACTAAATTAGAAGAAGAAGGAACGGAGTTATCAGAATGTAAAAGTTCGGTTATAGGTCTCTTACCTTTTTCTCCGACCTTCTGTACAGTTGTCTCCTTCTGAGGCATTTCTTCCTCTTGTTCTTATGTGCGGGTTCTCTTTCTAGAGGACCTAAGATCATATTTTCTATGAAACTGTGCTTGCATGAAGTCTACGAATTGCTTACAGTAATCATCGATCTCTGGATCTTCCGCGGCACTTGTTTTTTCTTCTTCTTCTTGCAATGAAAGCTCCACTCTGTCGCCTTCTTGCAAAGAAGACTCAACTTCATCACTATTTGAATAAGCTAGGTATCGGTCCCTCTTGCCCATCAGGAATGTCTTCGGTAGGGCCATCCATCTGCCCTTCCAAATACAGTGGGGGCTGTATGTGGTCTTGTTGCTCCTTCTGCTCTCTTTGTAATATTTGTAGAGGAGGCTTTTATGTATTGGGGGTTATAACCCCTGTTTGGAGCATTTTGAAATGGCTTGGAGGAGGAGTTCTTAGCCTCGAGTTCAAGCTTCACTAGCTTGCTCGAAAGATTCTTGATCATTTTATTCATCTCCTCGATTCTGTTATCAGCGACCTCTCTGTCTTGATTAGAGGTGGATGCCTCTTCTTTCCCTCTGCGCCTAGCATCATGGTCTGACCTCCCCTTTGATTTACCTATAGAGGCAAAGTTAGCCTCCACCTCCAATGCATCGGTCTAGGCCTCATCCAGGGTAGCAGACTTCCTTTCTCTTAAAGAAAATCCGAATTCTGAATCAAAGGCCGCTACGAACACCACTTTAGCAGCAGTCTCGTGAGGTTCCATTTCAGCTGGGAGACTTGTATATAATTTGTTGAACCGTTTGATGAATTCGGGCACACCTTCATTATGTCTCTTTCTAAGTGCATTGAACTCTGTAAGACAGTATCCATGGTCTTTCTTTTCTCCCCATTTTCTGATAAAGGCATTTTCCATCTCCTCCCAGTTACTAATGGAGCGGTCTCCCAAAGTCTTGAACCATTTTCGGGCCTCTCCATCTAGAGACTGGACAAACAATCTTAGCACCACATCCAAATATTCAACGTTAAAATTTTCTGCGAAGGCACAAAAAACTTCCAGGTGTTTCTGAGCTTCAATATCATTTTCTCCATTGAACCGAGACAGGATTTTTAAGTAATCCTGAGGCATGTCATTTAGGACCTGAGACAATGCCAGGGGGCATATTTGTTCAACAAGAAGCTAGGAACAGCCATCGGAGGTTATGGAGGTGGCGAGAGAGTCTGATGTGTAAGAGGAGGTGGTGGAAGAGAAGTATGTATGACGATGGGGATGTATTGAACAGAGGCCTGGGGCGCTGATTGGAATGTCGAAATATGAGCAGCGGAAACCTCTGTGACTTCTTTAACTTCTTTGGCCTCAAGAGTGGGATGTAGAAAGAAGCTAGTGGTGTCTACAAACTCGGCCTCATCTTTTACTTCAATATTTTCCCAGGAGGGGTTAGCTGAAGTATAGTCAAGGGTTCTTACAGTAGAATCAGGACCTTGATCTTGAGCTAGTTGAGAGGAGGATGGAGAGTCTTCCAGGGAGAATCTAGGAATATCTGTATAAGCTGATTGTCTTTCTGTCCAACCTCTCTTGTGCAAAATTTTTTCTGTATCAGACACAGAAGGTGTTCTTAATTGGGATGTATCTGACCTCAGGTGTGGCTTTCGGGAAGCCAGGACTGCAAATAGATTTACTCTTTGAATGACAGTGGAGTCGCCAAGGTGACCCTTCCTGCTCACTTATTTTGAAGGGTGGATGAATATTTGTCAAGGCCCAAGGATTTAGTTCTTTAGATTCTTTCCTCGGCAATGGCGCCAGAAAGATGTTGTAGCTCCTAGAGACAGCCTTGAGTTGTATAAAGACCAGTGCCGAGGACATCTTAACTGCAAAGGAGCATATGACTCAACTGATAAGAGTTGACAAGGTTAGGCTCTCATGCTATAATCTATTGGATGAATGGTTTAATATGGGTGGAACCAAGACCCCAAAGTTAAACACAATAACTATGAAACTGCAGAAACTGAACATAAACTCCAATACTTAAATGCATCCAACAGCGTTAAGACAGAATGTTGTAGAGGGGGCCGACTTCTAAAATGACTCACAGATATCAATTAACATGTAGGCGATGACTGTGAAAGAGAATGTAGTAGAATATTAACCATAACAGGGCTTATCCAAAGACAAAAATCCATATATACTGGGCCTATGCGAAGATAAGAATCCATATATGTGAACAATTTCCAAAACAAGGATCCATTGTAGTCAATATTAGAGGAAAGATGGAAGAGATGAAAATGAAACAAAATATCCTGCCTGAGCTATATTTAAAGCGCTATAGCTGAGTAAACATGAGTATCAATAATGACAAAATTAAAATTTAAACATAGGAGCACTCGCATTCCAGAGCATAGATATAAGAAATGTGGAGATATGTAAAATGAACATTTCTATTAAACGATATAGAGAGGAGCTACAAACTATGAATCACCTAGATTAGAATCCCCAATCCAACAAAGCTTCTTATCACTGAGTCCCTACGAGATCTTCAACATTAATTATCAAAATTTAGACAACATACATACAGAGTACTTGAACTAGTAAGTTCTTTGGAAAATCTGGAACCCTGTAGATGTCTTTGCTTCCTGCTTTTATAACATTTCCAATGATCATATGCGGAAAGATATTTTGGGAAAATATCTTTTCCACATGCCTGTAGGCAGTTTCAAGTCTTAATCAAAACAACAAAATTGATGATGGGGTAGAAACGACTCCCATCATTTTACAAATCGAGCTCGTAGCCATTTCTAATGAACATAACACAATTGTCTAATTGAAAAGAAAATTGCAAGAGTGAAATGTGAATTTCACTCGAATATTGAAAGTAAAAAGAAAACAAGAGGCCACGTGGGCCCAATCATGAGTTAACAATTTTAGTGGTGGGACGGAGTCGAGGCTGTAGCTGAGGGAGGCAGTACTATGGTTGCAGAGGAGTTGGCTTTCTTAGAGGCAGACAGAGCAGATGTGGTGGCTGACGTACTTGCATGACTGTTGCACCTCTGCCAAGTGTCGGCTGCAGGATCAGGTATTGAAGTGAAAGCTTCGGCCCGAACATATACTTCACTCAGTTCGACGTAGCTCGCCTGAGTAGGTAACCGTTGTCTCACCTGATGAAGGAGAGAGAATTCTTTGTTGAGTACTGCAATTATAGTTTCAGCCTTAAGCCGAGCGGTCTTCTCAAATGGTATGTCAGTCTGATTCATCACTTCAGTCAGTTGGGACTCATAGGTTGATAACGATTGAAGGACCGTATTTGAAGGCTCCCAGCATGATGGGAGGCCGGCAAGAGTTAGTTCGGTCCACTCTGTCTCGAACTGTTCCAAGCTTGTCGCCAGCTTTTCCAAACTGCCCAGTGCTAGGTTGTGCACAGCTTCCTTTTCCATCACCTTCTGACATTCTGACACCTCCTTGAACCTGTTATTGATTCCTCGTTTAGCCAATTCTGCTAAAGTCAAATCATTCAGGAGAGCAACATACCTCTTGGCGTTTTCGACCTTAGTTGAAGCTGTTGGAAATGTTGTCATCGATGGCAAAGGAGATGACAAAGGAGGAGCACCTGAAACATCATTCAAGGGGCAGGGAGGCAGAGTAGAGTGCAGTAAGAGGGCCATTGGACTGAAGATCTGGTCAGAACCAGAAAACCCTGTAAATAAACTCACTATGTGAAGAAAGAAATTATTTTAGGGTTATCTATGCAATGATTGAATTGAATTCTGTGTGTATATATATATAGAGGTGTCTATTTAATGATGGAGAATGTGCGTTAAAAACCTGTGTTGAGGGTAAAAGATCACTGGTCGAAATGACGAAGAGTACTTATGTTGAATCCCTATATATAAAATACGTTGTAAATGATGATCCTGCACACATCGCTAAAATTATGAAATGCCGAGGATGGTTACCGTGAACCCAACCCTGTGGGTTATTGAAAGAATATATGGCAATATAATGTATTCTAGTGGCCGTGTTGTGCGTAAATTGTAATGTCGAACAGTCAGGGGTAAGCGGAATCATATAAAGAAACATTGAAGTGGAACGCCTTATGATCAAAAGAAACGAAATAATAAAGGCGGAACCTTGTACGAGACCGGAACCTGGAGTGGAGGAGCGAAACCGCGACGAGTAAACAGTGAACATGGTTTGGAGTAAACAGTAAGGAAATTTCCGGGTTTCATCGCACCGCTTTTGCGGAGCAAGCGGTATTTTCTAATTGAGAGCAATTCCATAGAGGTGCTGACGCGTGGCAAGGCGGGACCCAAGGAAACCGCCTCCCACTGCGCACCATCGCGCGGTAACCATCGACCAAAGACGCAGAGCGATATTGACACAAGCCGTCGATCTGGAGGGAAGCGATCTGACGATGGCTATGTTCGAAAGGTGCACGAAGGATAACCCAGGTACGACGCGCCATCGCGCGTTATTGTTCGCACAAGTAGCTCGTGCAATATCCGTTGGATCGTCAAGGCCGAGGCGACGCAATAACAGCCGTTGGATGGAGAGACCATTAGCGTTGGGGCCCACGCATATGTGTGTGTTGTTCAATTAAGGTCTTAAGTTAAATAAGGTTCGACGGCACAGTGGAAGTTCGTAAACATATTACATATCACCAAGGGTCTTAATATTTGACTGAATACAATACAGCTTGTATATGTAATGACCGTGTGCGTGGAGTAAGTGAAAGCAAAAACGGGATTATGACTTGATTGATATATATTACAATATCTGATATACTAAAGTGGAATGTGCGCATAAGAATGGCCTGGAACTGATTATAAGTTTAATGCATATGGATGCATTTTGAAATGCCTAAGGTTTAAAAACAAAGTCGAGGGTTAATTCAGATATATATAGTCGCGTATGAAATATTGTAAAGATTGAAATATGAATGTGTATGGAAAAAGAAAAAGAAGAGGAGAGCGTGCAGAGATGAAAGTTCGGTTAACAGGAATATGTACAAGAAAGAAGTGAACAGGTGGAATATGCAGATGACAGTGAACAAAGAGTATGCAGAACAGTTTCTTAACAACAGCAGGAAAAGACAAATCCACAAAAGGAGCTGAGTGAAATTGAAATGTGTAATTGAAAATGTGAATGTAAATGTTGTAATTATTTTTTATTGTTTGTGATGCAAAGGCAAGTATCCTAAGGAAAAGAAAACTGCCACTGTAGCATGGAAATTTGTACATATTGTTATAATTTTTAAAAATTGAGTTGGATAAAGGAATAAGAAAACAGAAGCCAAAGAGTCATGACTGTTCACTCCAAATTCCTTGTGAAATACAAACAGTCATGTGAAGATCCCTATATATAATATCAAATTGATATGCACAAAATATAGAAGTGTAAGGCAGAGAAGATTAAGAAAAGAAGAGCAGAAAGAGAAGCTATAGAACAGAGCTGATATCTGAGGTAAATCAGCAAACATTTAGTTTGATTAATTGAGGAAGTTGGAGCTTCCCTATCAAGTTGCAGCTTGATAGCTGTCAGTTGTAGTTGACTGAGGTTGGAGCCTCATGTAGGTTGGTGCCTGCAGAAAATAGATGGGAGTTGGTGCTTCCACATCAAGTTGTAGCTTGATAAAATGTCAGTTGTAGCTGACTGAGGTTGGAGCCTCCTGTAGGTTGGTGCCTGCAGAAATTGATGGGAGTTGGAGCTTCCTTGCAAGTTGTAGCTTGCAGAATTGAGGTAGGAGCCTCCTGTAGGTTGGTGCCTACGGAAAATCAGTGGTGAGAGGGAGTTGGAGCTTGCCTTTGCATCACAACAATAATAAGATGTGGTTTTCTCCCTTTATGGGTTTCCACTTATATCTGGTGTCTCTGTGCATGTGTTGATGTGATTTATCTAATCTGCTTAATACTTGTTGCTCACATATTAAGACTGTTGTTACATTAACAAATCTGTTTGATACTTGTTGTTCACTAATAAAGATTGCTCACATATTAAGTTGATCATGAAGTAAAGGTGTAAATAAGTTTTAAGAGAAAAGTTTTAAAAGTCCATGTAAGTGTTAAACTGATTCACCCCCCCCCCCTCTCAGTTTAACCAAGGGTTCAACAAGTGGTATCAAAGCGACAGGTCTCGAGTTTGAAACTCACCCGGCTCACGCTAGGGGGGAGATTGTTGGACATTGGGTTCAACGCTCCCCGTGTGTTTCAAGACATAGACTAACCGCCTCTCGTGGATCCTAACTCTGGCGATTGTAGTGGAGACTAACGCCTCGGGGTTTTGGTCTAACAGCAATCGTTATTCCAATAGAAGCGTCAGTATATCCTTCGTGGAGAGTTCTTCTAAATAAGCGCACTGCGGCCTTCTTTTCTTCAATGAGAGTCAAGAAAGCCCAACGCTTCTTTACTTCCATAATAATATCCATCCAAATTAAGCGTCGGGCATCCAGAAGGGTGATATTCCCTTTCACCCGGTTTGTAAGGTCTCGGATGGTCTTCCCCTGCTATAACTTCTCATGTTTCCCTTCTTCTATTTCCTTCTGCAGAGCCGCTACCTTCTTGGAATTCTCTTTGAGGGGACCCTCGAGTTCATTGATCTTCTGTCGTGCCATTTGCACCTGTTTTTCCGCCGCTTGTAGTTCAGCCATCATTGAGGTTAGCTGCTCTGAGAGTGAGCTGGACCCTTCCGGAGGTGGTGTTCAGCAAACATGTGAATCCCAGTTTTTCTGTAGTTCGTCCACCTTTAGCTGAAGGGTAGCCATCTCTCCAGCGATTCTAACCTTCTCTTCTGTTTCCTTGGCAAGGGAGTCTGCTAGATTGGCCTTATCCTTTTCTATCCGGGCTAATTCAGCAATTTGTACGTGCTGAAAACCAGGCATATTCAGCTGATGTTTCAGAGCTGCAACTTGTTTTTGCAACTCTGAGATGACATGGGCCTGAGGGTCTGCTTTACCGCTCTCTTTGCCTTTCACAACAGTTTGCAGGTTGCGCAAGTCGTTTGAGAGTGCACGGGAATTAATCTTGTCCATTCTAAGGTTGTCAAGCACTTGGTTGTGCTTGGTTTGTAGCTTCCTTAGAGTGAGGGAGAGCTTCACAACCTCATCTTTTAGCATATCACCAAAACATTGAAACAGATTGCACTTGTCAATTGGTGGAACCTATGACATGTTTATTGCCACTTCCAAAGCTCTGTAGCTGGAGGTCCCAGCCTCTGGGTCTAATATTACTTCAATCATGGCCAATACCAATTGCTCTTTGTCCATCTCAATCTCGGCTGAGAACCTAATATGATACTTGTCCACATATCCTTCTAATTCAGACCAGTACTTGTCCTTGATAGCTCTGTTTTTCACCTTCCTTTCACTTTCCGCCTTCGACCTGCTTGCAGAGATAGCTTGCGAAACTTCTGAGAAGTCAGAAGATGATGTGCCATCGCGTCTTACCACAAAACCTGCTTTTCCCTTATCTGATTGACCATACAATGTTTCTTTTTGCAGCGATTGCTCATCTCCGACACTTCCTTCATCATAGTTCTTTGCCTTATGGAAAGCGAAGAGCCTCCTCCTGAAGCACCAGCTTCTTCCACCTGTTTCTTGCCTACTTCTTGTGTCGAAGCAGTATCTCCTTTCTCCCCTGTCGCAGATGAATCAGTCTCCATCTATGAAAGCAAAGGCCAGGTATCAAGATTAGCTCTCCACTCGATGAAGGGTCTAGTTTCATGAGCATAAGCAATTGATTTAATCTTCTTCCTTTTATTTGAGATGATGCCTTTCGAATCGTAGGGCCAAGCTTTCCCTTGACTTAAATCCATGCCCTTGAGCAGGTTTTCCACTATGGGGAGGGCATGCCTTGAGTTAACAATGAAGGGGCCGATGGTTGTAGGAAGTTTGAGAATGAACCCCTTTTTCGCAGGGAGGAACTGGAGCTGGTCAGCCTTCAAGGTCTGCCAGAGGTACTCCAGGGCATAAATCCGCAGGGCGGGAAAAACTGGCAATCTGTAAGGGCAAACTTCTGCACCGTAAACCCTTATTTCAGTGTAGTCATCAAATAGGTACCAGTCTCCTGTGCTCTCAACCTCGCTGTACTATAGCCATTTCTTCTGCTCAGGAAAAATCTTGGGCAGAGGATTGTCATGAATAATAGTATAAGCTATTGTCATGAATTCATTCAAGAAACTTGAATAACCCACCCCATTTTCCAACTGATGCGCCACAGGAATCCAGTCAAAGACAGGTCTTGGCTGAGAGTTTATCCTATAAACCTTTTCTAGACCCAAACCCTCGAATTTATCAGCTTGTTGGAAGAGGAAAAGGTAGAATACCATGGAACAGAAACGGAAATGGCCTGTAGTAGGGAGGTCCTGAAATTGAGTTTGGATGGAGGTGGCCAAGAAACCAAGGATATCCAATACAACGTCGGGTTGTGACATTAACCATAAAAGGGCTACACATTCTTTCGAGACCAGCTCGACCCCTTCTATCCCTAATAATCCCGCAATGAGAGCAAGGGTTGGCTGAAGGTCTTCCTTGAATGAGTTCAAGGGAACCGGGTCCGCGGACGAGAAAGCTCTTAGGCGGGAGTCAGAAATAGCAGCGATGAAATCGCTCTGCTGCCTCCATGGTAACTTGGAAAACTGACGGGATAGCGTCATTTCATTGAAACTGACATAATTTGAACTGGTAGGGTAACAGAGGGCTTTTCTGATGATTTCGGGGGATATACTGAGTATCTTATTCCCCTGAGGTGATAGGAACATATCCCAGCGTTCATCGTAAGCTTCTCTGAGCCAATAAATGAATTCAACAACTGGGTAGACAGGGGGAGTAATTTGGTGATATAGTCCTGACAAAACGACTCTCAACCTGTCCCTATTTTCCATATGCTTTCCGAAAAGCTCCGGCTTGACACTACTAATGAAAAACGGGTATTGCGAGTCTCGGATGTGGATTTGCAAGTCTGTGAAAGGCTCAGGTCCAGGGGCAGCCCTGAACTCACAACCTTGAGGGGTTTCGGGCTCTGACTTCTTAACCGTGACTTTACCCATGACTATTATGAAAAATGAAAAGCGGAAGGAAACCAGATAGTGAAAAAGGGATGGAATACCTGCGCAATAAGGACAATGCTTCGGGGAAAATGACGCAGGGAGGTTTAAAGTGACTTGGTGGACCTGGTACCGGGCGCTCGCGCTTTAGCTATACAGTAAACAGTAAAAGAAAGTATTTTACCACAGTGAATTACAGGACAGAGTTATACAACTTCATATTTCACAGAAACCGAGACCAGGGTGACACTAGTAGGGCTGACGTCATAAGGATGTCGACACTGAGACGCGTGGCATCTGGTTATTTGCTATCAGATTTCGGTTTGGTGAATACCACGCGTCAGGTTAAATGCCAGTACTGGTCGTGCACCGGGTGTCCTAAGACTTACCTTACCGTTGTATTCATGGCAACAAGTGTCCTTCATGGTTGGGCCCGCTAGAAATACCGGTAGGATTTTATAGCAGCCATAACCTTGCGGCCATTTCCCCACGGAATATGCGCCTTGCGTCCCAACATATGCCACGTCACCAGAATTCCAGAGGGGGGAGCTTCCACCTTCCCCTTGCCATCCTTGACCCCCTCGGAATTGTTCACGCGCCGTTATCTTTTCAAAATGCGGAATGTGGGCGGGCCCCGCCTCATACCGTTGTCTTGCACCTTTGTCCCTTTTATTTCGTTTCAAGCTTTGTCTCAAGTCTGTCATATAATATAGTGCCTTATTCCCCTTTTTATATAGATCTCCTTTCATATTTGCCCATTCACATTTTAAAATATTTCACCACTTTATGCTGTCGGGTGCTCTTCCTTTAAAAGCTTCTTAGGACTAAGGTGGTGGGCGATATAACAACAGAACCAGTGCCCAAAATCATGTAATGCATAAGTGCAATGTATTGCTAGAGCACACCCTTGATGCTAAGAGGGAGTGTTGAGATTTTGTGTATTTGGGATAGCATCAGTTGTGCTATAGCTCCCAAACTTTGTGGAGGGACTCGAGTTCACCTGATCTACAAGACCCATAAATGGATTTGGGAAATTTCATTTGGTTTAGGAGATATTAAATTAATTAATTATTTTAATGTATTTCCTAAGTTAAAACTTAGGAAAATAAAATAATTAAAGTGAATTTAATTAAACATGTGATGAAATTGTCTTAAGTCACACGGATCAAGCTTTCTTTTAATCTTAGCCATTGATTAAAGATTTAATCTTGGTCGTTGATTTGTCAACGAGAAAAGTATAAAGGAAAGGCTTGGGGCCATTCGTAAAATACACAGAGGCAGAGCACTGAAGCTACGCTGAGATTCTAGGGCGAGGTTGCTAAGAATTCTCAAGTGTTTCAGTTGCAGAGAGGGGAATTTAGACCAAGGGGATGATCTGAACCCGAGGTCTAGAATACACAAAGACAGAGAAGAGATCGGGAAAGACAGCGCAAAGGAAGGCAGTAACAGCAGCAGCAGACGGCAGCAGCAGCAGCAGCAGCAAGGACAGTGTGATTTTCAAGAAGCCCTTCAGGGGTTACGCAGAGACCGTTAAGGGCAGCGTAGTGACTGCGTCACCCAATCTGGGGTAACGCAATCCCTTCCAGTGACAACGTTGAGCATTTGGAGGCCTTCAGAGGCTGACGCAGTGGCTTTCAGGGGCAAATCTGGGGTTTCTAGGCCTAGATCTGGCTGAGTTCTGTAAATCCCGTTTGAGGGTGTGGATCAGTCAGTATTGTTGGTCTTAGATTAGCCAGGTGCTGCAGATCTAGAGTTTTCTCTGAAGGGTTTTCCAGATCTGGAACCCAGAGTTGTGTATTCAAAAATATTCTTAATAATAGAGCCCTCCAGTAGCCAGAGACCAGTTTTCCCACATTGGGTTTTTCCGGGGACAGTTTGGCCAGAAATAACTGTCACTTTGTCTATGTGTGCATGTGCTTATTCTAGATCCGAGTTGGTAGAGATTTGTTATGTGTTTTGCTTTGATGTTAACTTGAATTTATTTAGTTGATAACTTATATAAGTAGGAGAAGCTTAACCGGGTTAACAGAAATAATTTCTGCATAAGAATTAAGATTCAAAAATTTCTACAATTACCATTTACCTTTGTAGTAAATAAGAAGAGGGACAACCTATTACACTGAATTTGCTCCTCGTGATTTAGCAACACCCTTCTGCTTCTTACAACTCCTTGAAATTCATTAGAACATTGCAAGACCAAAAGGCTCCACCCATGGTCACAAACCTCGTTACATAGGAACAAAAGCACTAAAAAACAAAAATAAACCACTCCATATTGGAAAATCCCAAATACAAATTACATGTGTGATTGTAATCCTCATCTCCTCCCATTGATCTCTCTTCTCATTTCCTAACATGATTTTTGAACATATTGTAACATTCTTGAGACCATTTTTTATGATACTCCAGCATACTCCTAAAAAAAAATCTATTGTGAATCCATCGAGTCTAGGAATTTTATCAAACATGAGACTCGAAATTGCTCTATGAATTTCATCCTCAAAGACAGTGTCCATCAAATCTTCACTCTTAGCTACAAAAATATCTAATGGAATGTTTTCCAACATGGTCATTATTACTACTCGATCCACCCCACTCATTTTCAATATATGGATCCTCAAAGTGTATCCTTGGCTACCTCCTTTATCTTTGTAAAGCTTTTTATGGTCGATCCATCATCCATACAAATTTCTTTTACAATGTTTTTTCACTTTCCTAAGAAATTAAAGTAGTGCTTTTATCCCCCACATTTAACCATTAATTACAAGACTTAAGTCTCCACATTTCCTCTTCCAATCCAAGAGTTTGGTAGAACTTTTGAAATGCCATATTCTCGTATTTTAATGCTTACTAGTTATATAATCAAATTCCATTTTATCTTGTAGCAAGATCATATGCGATTTGATTTCCTATTTCCACAATATAGAGTGTAATCTTTCTTGCCCCATTCTTGAAGAGCAATTTTAACAACTTTCAATTTTTGCTCCCAGATGGAGACAAGTGAACAACCAAAAACCCATTTAATTCATTCATCTGCAAGTATTCCGATAGTTGCTTCCTCTTGAAGACAAAGAGGATTAAAGCAAAAAGGAATGGGGCCTTAATCTAGAGATTCGAGAATCTATAAAGCAATAGGCTTATGACTAGAGGCTATCCATGGAAGAATTTTGGCAATGATAGTGGAGTTGCTTAAAAGAAACTCTCTTTGCCACAAAAAATGGTCAAGTTGCATTGCAATAGGCCTTAGTATTATGTCCACCAAATAACAATCAAATATTAAGTCTTCCATCCTTTCCCAAAAGAACCTCTTACTATGCTAGCTCCTCTTTTTACTTTTTCGCTTAGAACTACATTGAAGTCACCTGCTATTGTGTTTTTTCAGTGATTTAAATATTCAATAGGTTAAAAGCGATGCCTGACATTCCTCCGACATATATACATTAATTATGTTTCACTTCTGCCCCAACTATTAATGAATGAAACCCATCAAGATCCAATGTTGTGTTTGATGAGAAAAACCCAAGAGTAGGAGAAGGTTGTTCCAGAGTGTGCAGATGCCTCTGGATGCACCCCTCGAGTTGACTAGTGTTCCTTCACAATATTTCCATTATTGTTTGCATATTTTGACTGCTTCCATCACCTCTTATTTAGTCTCCTAAAGGAAGAGGATATTGGGTTTTGATGTCTTTATTAGATCTCTTATTGATTCTACTTTAAACCAACTAACCATATCTCTAAAATTCCAAGAGACTATGCTCATTATTTACCCCAAGATTCTTGTCCCCCACCTTGAGAGGGAGTTTTGAAGTTTTTAATTGTTCTTGTCCCTTTCCTATTGATATTTCTACTGTCGTTCAAGTACGCAATAGTTTCTCCTTGTTTGCTATCTCTTGTCTCTTTTCGTTAGCAATTTTCTACCCAACTTCCTAGGCATACTCTCTTCCTTTTCATATTTATCCTTAACCTTATCCTTTGTTTGTTATTGAGCCTTGTGTGAATATTTTCATTGAATACTACATTTTCTCAAGAGGGTCATATATTTCTTCTAATGATTCGATAAGTTGCCTTAATTGCCAAGATAAGGCTAAATTACGTAATTTTCCATCCCATAAGTTGTATTGGGTGGAGCTTTTGAAATATGAAGAGATGCAAGTACAACTTCTAAGAAGGGGATGGGATCTTCTTGAGTTAGTATTTCATACCTATTTGCTTGGGAGTTTGATCTTTGTTCCCTTAAGATGAATTGGAGATTGGCTAACCTATTCAAGTGGGTGCAACTAAGTGGATTCAACTCCATACATTTTCTTCACTATCTGCTTGGAACTTGAGCGGGGTCAACATTCCTAAGATTATTGAGAATGTTTTGGAGATCAATGGTACTACAACATGCTTTGAACTCATTTTTTTAGTGTCTACCATTGCTCCTCATTTTCTTAAACCAATTGAGTGACTTGTGGGTTTTTTTTTGCAATCCTTCACAAAAATATTCATGGCAATACATGCATTTATTGGGCAATTACTGATAGTCCAAAAACTAAATATGCTTCAAGTCATCCAAAGTCAAAAGGAATGAATGCTTCAAGAAGATCCTTTTCTATATCTTCCTCAACACAAATACGAGCAGAAGCAAACATGTCATCCTTTGGTTCCACTCTGTCAATAAATCTACCCAAAGTGTTGCCAATGCTACACATAGTGTCTTCATTCCAACAATGTACAGTAAGATTCAACAATCGAACCCAAATCAAAACAGTTGAGAGGCTGTCATGTCCAAGGTTGAAGTCTATTTTCCACTTGTTCAAATGCATTTTTCTTGTGCTAAATAAATAAGGTCCATTCTTGAAGGTGAGATCATTGTCCTCTTTGGATTTGAATAGGCATGAAACCCTCTTCCACAAAAATAATTGTGAGCTTACCTTTGATCCATCCTTCCCAATTCCTTCGTATCCAAATTTCCATAGATCTAGGTGATGGCCAAATGCTAGTAAATTGGCCAATTCACCCATGATTTGGCAAAGCAAGCACCATATGACATGAAGAAGATGCTATTTAAAAAACTTCAGCTATCAAATCCATGACCAAAGCTGTGTTGCTCACCTGGTTGTTCATGGAAGGTTCAAATCATGATTTTTAGAGCACTTAAAATGAAACACATAATCTTAACCATAAAACCACACAAATTTGGATCTTAAAAAACCATGGCATCTTAATTATATATATTACCAGCAAATGAATTTTTCCATCAGATCCTCACTTTATCTCCAACTCTAACAAGATGTAACAAATATAACCTTTGCAACTTACAATTACAAGCCAATATTTCATCATCAAACTCAGTGTTTAATAAAAGATGAGAATACACTATCACACCTTTGCAGGAAAATGCATTCCCGTGGTCAATCAAAAGCCTTGGTGAATTCATGGATATATTTAGATCCCATGGAACATAATTGGTTTTTCAGTGTGACAAAATTTGTGGATTAATCACCAAGCCAATCTCAGGGCGAGAAATCATGTGAAAAAAAAAAACTGAAAATTGGCCTGCCAAATATTTGCCAAAATTTTTAAAAATCAGTAAGTTTTAAGAAAATCCCTAGTAATATTGACTGTCAAGAGTTTTTCAGAAGAAAAATCTAGCCTCTAGTTATGGTTTTTCACTTGCTGCTCTCTGTGAGATTTATGCAGTTTCTGCCCTCGCTTGATTATACGTGTACTTTTTTTTGTTGCATTGATCATCGTCAATTTTTTACTTTTAGTGGTTTTTCAGCCCATGGCCAAGTCCGATTTTTGCAACTTTTTATTTTTCTCTGACAAGGCTCGGGGTTAACCGTTAATCATTCTCACTGACATCGGAGGCCCAGAGCAATCAGGCTTCATCAGAAGCTTGAATCATCGATCTATCTGTTTATGATTTCACTCATAGCGCTATCAATGACACATGACACTCTCCAAATCACCAATCCGAAAAAAACAGAATAATAATAACAATAAAAAGTTTTGCATCGTGCAAAATGTTAGCCAGAAACAACAAGATATTCATTAAAGATTTTGCCAAAATGATAAGGATCTGACATCAAATCCCATTGGGTTACCAAAAAACTCTGTAATGGAGACACCCAGTTCAAGAAAATATCCGATAAATGAAGAGCATACCTATGCATCTGATAGCATGCGAAAGACATAAAATTTATTGAGAATTTCATGGAAAATTTTAAATATCCATATTTATTTTGAAAATGCAAAGACAAAATTGGCAAATCTTAATATTTGATGCTATTTTTGTAAAATTATTCAAAAATTTTGTATAGGTTTAAGAAAAAAAATATTTGTTGAGGAAAATATTTTATATGGGCAAATAGTTTTAAAATGATAACACAAAAAAATGGAGTTTGGTGATTGGTAGATCACTGTGTGAGACTATTTAAATTTACAAGTATAAATTTTATCTTGTGATGGTGATTTTTGGACAAGTTAAATTTGTATAAAAAACTGAGGGAATTATTTTTTAGAAAAAATTGAAATTAAATCTTAAAAGAAAAACAAGAACGAGTGAATGGCAAAATTTAGGTCTAAAATTTCCCCATTAAGATTCAGCTCCAGAAATCAATAAACTTGAAGCTACAAATCACAACCAGAGAAAAGGCTGATGCCCTACCTCGGAGTCACTGTACTGGTATCGAGCAACGGATACAGAGCGCTCCCTCCTGCGTCCATTCTCGTGGGGTGGAACCGTCTGCCTGGGCGCAGCGGAGCGACCTCTCCTCTGCACTATTTCCGTCTCGGAGGGGCTCTCGGTGGTGCTGTCTGTACGAGAACGGTAGACAGAGCGCCCCCGTCCCCTTCGCCCCTCCCCGGTGGTCACATGGGGGCCGGTGTTCACGCAGCGCCCGGGCTTGAACTCCCGGGTAGGGCTGGCGTTGCGAGAGGTGGGGGACTTTACCTTGTTGGTGTTCTGGAGATCAATCTGGCGAAGCACAGAGCAGGAGATCTCTGGGTAATAGCGGGGATAATGGCTTAAGCTCCTCGACCTCCTGTGACCGCCCGCTGCTCTGGAAGAAGGGGCTGAGCTATTGCTGTTGCTGTTGCTGTTGCTGTTGCTGTTATTCTCCTGGGAGCCGATTTGGGTTCGCTTTGTCCTTGATTTGAATGCTGAAGTCGCCATGACTGCAGACCAAACGCAGAGAAATATTATGTGCAGTAATGACTGTTTTTAGCCATGAATTTGTTGGGGATTTAGATGAGCTCGACCGTACCCATGTGCAGGCTTAGGAAATTGGTAGGAAAAGCACCAAATTTGTATGGCAGAACTGCAGTAAATGTGACGAGACGGGAGCCGAAGGAATTGGGGGTTTAAGAAACTGGATCCGGGGGCCTGGTTATGGGAGTCTATCAGGAGCAATACAAGGACAAAGAGCAGTGACAAGAAGCATTAAATATATGAACGAATGAAGTGATGATGGAAATTGCTAAAAATGCAGTGACGGGTTTTGGCAGGAATGAATGCAGCCCCACAGGTTTCGCATGGAAAGAGGTGGACCTTAATGAGAGTGTTGGTTGAGGCGAGAAGAATTTATTATTTGTATACGTTATTGCAAGATTTTACTGAAAGTGCTGGTGGAGGAGAGAAGATTTTTATGCTGCTACAAGTTATTTCAAGATTTTATAATTTGGGGGAGATTGACTTGTTTGTTGGAGTCTGAGATTGTTTGGAAAGTAAGTAGGTAGGAGGTTTAACGGAGAAACTTCAAATATTAACAGATTGGTCATAACTCTGGATTAAAGGGTTTTTTGGTTTGAAATTTGGTAATTAACTAAAATTTTATAATATTGGAATATTATTATTATTATGAAAATTATTAAATATTTGAATTTTAATATTTTTTAGATTTTTCATGTTTTCAAGTTAAATATTATTATGAAATTTATTAAATATTTGAATTTTATTATTCTTTTAGATTTTTCATGAGGTTAAAATTATAATTTTAATTAATAAAATTATTAGTATTTTTAATATATAAGTAAATTAATGGAATGATTTTTAAATATATAAATGCATTAATTAATGGAATGATTTTTAAATATATAAATGCATTTGTTTTATTTATTTATTTAACTAATTTAATACTAGTGAAGTTAGAAATGTTTTTATACTCTCTATTTGGCAAGATCAAAGGTTTTTGTTTTGATTTTTTTATAGTGTTAGTTTAAATTTTATAATTTTTGGTTAGAATTTAGTGAAAAACAATTGGTCAATTTTATTGTTTGTTGTTTAAAATTAATTTTTAATTTTCTTAATAAGGATTTAGTACTTTGAAACATCTTTGAAATACTTTCATAAAATATGTTAAAAAATGTCTAAAATGTTGAAAGAAAGTGTTATATTTTTTATTTTTGCTAATAATAACCACTAATGAGTATTTTATAATAAGTATTCTCATTAAATCAAAATTATTAATTTTATAATATAAAAAATATTAATAATATAGTAAAATTATTAGTTTATTTTGTAATTAAAATTTAATATATATATATATATATATATATATATATATAATAAAATTATTGGTTTATCTCGTAATTAAAATAAAACTCATAAATTGATAATAATATATTAAATTTATTAAAATAAAACTCATAACTTAATAATAATATATTAAATTTATAATTGAGTAGTTGAAACTATTTAATAGTTAAACCATTTATACTTGAGTAGTTGAAACTATTTAATGGTTAAACTATTTATAATTGAGTAGTTGAAACTATTTAATGGCCAATATATTATATCATTATAAATTTAAAGATTTTACACCTAATTAAAGTTATTATATTTGATGTATTGCCATTTATAGTTATGTGTATTAGAAAAAATGTAGCTATATTAATTAAAACAAAAACAAAAAAACTATAAAGATAAAAAATGAATTTAATATTTTTGTTGTTTTGTTAAGTTTTGTGAGTTTTGAGATGACTATAAATTTAACTTTTGACTTGATATCTTAGCTATCAAAATTACATGAGGATCAATTGCCATCAAAGGAAGATCAGTTGCCATCAAAATCACATGAGGATCACTTTAGGCTACACCACCGCTTAACATGGTTAGATTTTTCTCACATAATTTCTAACTAATGACTTGTACATCATTACACCCTATCACTTGGATTTTTCCCATATAGTTTCTAAGTAATGACTTGCACATCATTACACCCTGTCACTATCTATTTTAAGGCCCATAGATAAATGAATTTAATATTTAAATATTATAATTTTATTTAAAAAAATAAATAAATTAGTTCAAATAATTATAGTTTAATTCTTCTATATTTTGAATTTTTTGGATATATTTGTTAAAGTTCTAAATTTGAGTTTTGTAATCGGCAGAATTCATATATTCAAATATTTTTGTATTGGCATTTATAGTTATGTGTATTAGAAAAAATGTAGCTATATTAATTTAAAAAATATATATATATATATATATATATATATATATATATAAAAAGATAAAAAATGAATTTAATATTTTTGTTGTTTGTTAAGTTTTGTGGGTTTTGAGATGCATGAGGATCAGTTGCCATCAAAGGAGGATCAGTTGCTACACCACCGCTTAACATGGTTGGATTTTTCTCACATAGTTTCTAAGTAATGACTTGTACATCATTACACCCTATCACTACAGCGTAACATAGTTGGATTTTTCCCACATAGTTTCTAAGTAATGACTTGCACATCATTACACCCTGTCACTATCTATTTTAAGGCCCATAGATAAATGAATTTAATATTTAAATATTATAATTTTATTTTAAAAAAATAAATAAATTTGTTCAAATAATTATAGTTTAATTCTTCTATATTTTGAAATTTTTTGGATATATTTGTTAAAGTTCTAAATTTGAATTTTGTAATCGGCAGAATTCATATATTCAAAGATTTTTGTATTGGCATTTATAGTTATGTGTATTAGAAAAAATGTAGCTATATTAATTATAAAAATATATATATTATAAAGATAAAAAATGAATTTAATATTTTTGTTGTTTGTTAAGTTTTGTGAGTTTTAAGATGACTATAAATTTAACTTTTGACTTGATATCTTAGCTATCAAAATCACATGAGGATCAATTTCCATCAAAGGAGGATCAGTTGCTACACCACCGCTTAACATGGTTGGATTTTTCTCACATAGTTTCTAAGTAATGACTTGTACATCATTACACCCTATCACTACAGCTTAACATAGTTGGATTTATGGATTTTCTCCACATAGTTTCTAAGTAATGACTTGCACATCATTACACCCTGTCACTATCTATTTTAAGGCCCATAGATAAATGAATTTAATATTTAAATATTATAATTTTATTTTAAAAAAATAAATAAATTTGTTCAAATAATTATAGTTTAATTCTTCTATATTTTGAAATTTTTTGGATATATTTGTTAAAGTTCTAAATTTGAATTTTGTAATCGGCAGAATTCATATATTCAAAGATTTTTGTATTGGCATTTATAGTTATGTGTATTAGAAAAAATGTAGCTATATTAATTATAAAAATATATATATTATAAAGATAAAAAATGAATTTAATATTTTTGTTGTTTGTTAAGTTTTGTGAGTTTTAAGATGACTATAAATTTAACTTTTGACTTGATATCTTAGCTATCAAAATCACATGAGGATCAATTTCCATCAAAGGAGGATCAGTTGCTACACCACCGCTTAACATGGTTGGATTTTTCTCACATAGTTTCTAAGTAATGACTTGTACATCATTACACCCTATCACTACAGCTTAACATAGTTGGATTTTTCCCACATAGTTTCTAAGTAATGACTTGCACATCATTACACTCTGTCACTATCTATTTTAAGGCCCATAGATAAATGAATTTAATATTTAAATATTATAATTTTATTTTAAAAAATAAATAAATTTGTTCAAATAATTATAGTTTAATTCTTCTATATTTTGAAATTTTTTGGATATATTTGTTAAAGTTCTAAATTTGAGTTTTGTAATCGACAGAATTCATATATTCAAAGATTTTTGTATTGGCATTTATAGTTATGTGTATTAGAAAAAATGTAGCTATATTAATTATAAAAATATATATATATTATAAAGATAAAAAATGAATTTAATATTTTTGGTGTTTGTTAAGTTTTGTGAGTTTTGAGATGACTATAAATTTAACTTTTGGCTTGATATCTTAGCTATCAAAATCACATGAGGATCAATTGCCATCAAAGGAGGATCAGTTGCCATCAAAATCACATGAGGATCACTTTAGGCTACACCACCGCTTAACATGGTTGGATTTTTCTCACATAGTTTCTAAGTCTTGTGCATCATTACACCCTATCACTACAGCTAAACATAGTTGGATTTTTCCCACATAGTTTCTAAGTAATGACTTGCACATCATTACACCCTGTCACTATCTATTTTAAAGCCCATAAATAAATGAATTTAATCTTTAAATATTATAATTTTATTTTATAAAATAAATAAATTAGTTCAAATAATTATAGTTTAATTCTTCTATATTTTGAAATTTTTTAGATATATTTGTGAAAGTTCTAAATTTGAGTTTTGTAATCAGCAAAATTCATATATTCAAAGACTTTTAAAAAAATTAATCAATTTAAAGAGTGAAAAACAAATATGAAATAACAAAGATTACAATCTTCCTAACAATTATATTATTCAATTTTCAAAAAATTAAATCTATATACACAATCAAAAACAAATATGAAATAACAAAAATTACAATCTTCTCCTCAATTATAATGGTTAAATTCAAACCAAAAAATACTCAACCTCAAATAATACTATTTAAATATATATTAAATTTTCATGTCAAATTAATAAAATATTATAAATAAAATCCTAGGTTCTTAAACTCATACCCAAAAAACAACTCAACTTAAATAATTACTATTTAAATATATATTAAATTTTGATATCAAAATAATAAAATATCCTTGTCCGTCCTCAAAAAGGGGCTAGAGACAGTGGAGAGAATCTTCCGCATGTGACCGAGACCGTAAAAAGTGAATTTGAATTTCAAAATGAAAAGCCTGGAGAAAGGAGGGCGGACGAACCAACAAAGTTGAATAATATGTAATTCAACTGCACGCCTGCCCTTATTCAAATTTTGAATTTTAGGGCCACAGTTAGCTGACACGTGTCTAGCGCCGATGGGAATATTCCCGCAAATTTGGACAGTTATATGGGCCCCGCTGTAATCAGGTTCTTGATTGATTTTCGAGATGTTTTCTCTCTTTTAAAATTGATCTACGTGGCATGGTGCCAGCATCCCTATTTTATTCACAAGGACACATAAAATGTCCTAACAATATCCAAAATTTGTACTGCAAAAGTTCCGGAGCTAAAGAAATATTTATTTTATATTATTTAATTTAAAGTTAAAATTTATATATTTATATTTTTTTAATTATAAGTTAATAATTTAATGAATTCAATTTATTTTATTTTTTGGGAGAGGATATTTTTGGTTACTTAAAACTTCTATTGAATCATAACCATTGCCTTGCAATATTTAAAATTTTACTTACTCATTGTTGTAGTGTCATAAGGAAAACCAAATTGATGGCAATGAGGGTCGCTCATTTGTTGTTTTAACATCTAAACTTTCTTAAAGTAAATATTGTTCTAACTAGTCTACTATTAAAGAGTTGTATGAAAAGTTTGATCAAATTACACCATATCATTTGCCATTGATCCTAGACATACATTTAACAAAGAAAAAAAAAATGAAACCAAAACTTCAACCAAGAGATTTGGATAATCATCATTTGTTGGAGGACATCACTAGAGTCGGGTATTGTGCACTAGAGCCTACTAGAGGTTTGAGGCCACACTGGAGATGGCCTTTGATATGCGTCGAGTAGGCATTGAGGTTAACCAAGCAAGAACATTGGTGGTGTTGAACTCCCTGAATTTGACTGAGGCATGCAATGATCTCATTACAATCCTCGTATTTTTTTGAGTACTTGGCCTATAAGCGTCTTCATTTTTCAATGAAGAGTGACGAAATCAAGTATTGAATGCATTATCCCCTGGTGTGACCAGGATCAAGCACTCCTCTAGCAACTTCAGTTGATATTTTTGAATCAGAATAGGCCTGGCAATCATTCATGGTTAAGGTCTACAATTGATGTATTTATGTCTAGATTTTAAGGGGGTGGTGGAGTGGAAGATGGTGGCAGTAGCCCAAACCTGCATCTAAGCTCAATGTCGACCTGAAGGGTCACAACCTCCCAACCCCCTCCAATATCTCATTCTCTAACACAACATAGCAATTATGAATAGGCCAAATACAAGGCTATGAAACCCCTAGAGGAGGCGAAGACCAATATATCAGATAACGGTCAACCAAGAGAAAGTCGAGAGGGAGTTTGAGGACTTGGTCCATAGAAGTAGTGGAACAAGGTGAGGCGACAATCATGGAGGAGGTGATGTCAAGGATGAGCTCCAAGCTTCGAAGAAAGGCCAAATAAACCATAACAATCCCCAAAGTCTTTAAATTCACCATGTCATCTTGCACATGAAGCACTAAATGTCACCATGCATAGAGAAACAAACTCAAAATATGATAGAGAATGGACATAAGAAATGTTACCCATTTCCTGACGACCCATCAGGTGCAGAGAAGTAGCGTCTGAGTCCCCCCTCTGCATTGGATAGTGTGAGTTCCCGATTGAATTGTCCTTACTGCCTTGTCCCTACACCTAGTGTGAAACCTTGTTAAATTGCAAATGCTTGCAGAGTCCAAGCCTGGGGGACTAGGGCCTTCAATGCCCAGTGAACCAGAAAGGCAAGCACCACCATAGTGAAAATATCCTACCTGCATCTTGGATTCTCCACTTCCACGGTAAAAATACTTAGAGCCACGACAAGGAATGTATGAGCTCCCAATTAAGGTCAATTATACCATCTTGGTGTGGTATACAGATGAGCTTATTGGCATGTGTGAGTGCATGGAGAGGGAGGGCCAAACCACACACCCCCCTCCCCACCTTCCGTTAACTCTTTATCCAACTCCGTGATCAGGGAAATTTAAAAAACTCAATTTATTTTTATTAAAAAAAATCTGTTAAGTTTTATACATATATTTGAAAGTTGTTTATCAAATTTATTTAAATTTTTTATATAAATATATCTAAAATTCTTTGATGAAAAATCATTTTCAAAATTTTATAAGTATATCTAAAAATTATAGGGGAGTAATCAACAACATATTTAAAAATTCAGCACTTTGGGCTTGATGGAGCTAGGGTTGCATGGCCACAGTGCGGTGGGGTCACAAGAGGGTTTCTACAGGTGTTTGTCAGTTGATTAGACTTCCCAATCAATGGGTTGAGGCCCTTTTGTGCGTGTGGTTTCTAGTTGTTGTACTCTTCCATTTCAACATTTGATTTGGTATTTGTCATTAGTTATGACCTATCCATGAGCATTAAAGTTTTCTCTTGTCTTCTTTTCCAAATGGAATGTGGAATGGATGAATTAGTGGACTATGAGGTCAATCTTATACATGGCCAAATATTTTGGCCATAGCATGAATACTTATCTTATGTGGCTATGGCGCAGGTTTCTGCTTTCGTTGGATCTCTAGATCTTCCAAAGTCTTCTCTAATTGCGATAGATGACGTACTACATGCCTAAGGCCCAAGCTTTTTTGTCTCTAACCATGCACCCTTTCCTTCTTTCCATTCTTTTTTCATATTCCACAGCTCCCACCCCCCTTTCCAGTGATATTTTTCCCCCCTCTACACTGGATTGCTTTATTCCATCGTACAGGAGGGGTCAATGCATTTGAAAGTAAAGCTCACAATATGGTGTACGGTTGGCAAGGACATTAAAGTGGCCAGGGTTATGGGTTTCATTGGTAAAACTTTGGTAAGTAGGTTTGGGGTAAAATCCTACTCAGTAGTGTCCCTGTTAAATTGGGTTTTTTCTTCATGTCAACGTCTCTTAGGCTATGTTCCCATTTTCCATGTCTTGTCGTGAGGATGGCTTGCCTTTATTTTTGAGTCAGAGGTCAACTATGCACACATCTCTTCGCAAAATTGGAGGTGGGGGCGGGAACATACTCCTCCTTAAGCCATGATCTGTCACATTTGATACAATTAGGGAGCCTGTGGATGCGATTAGGGTTTGGGAAATTCTGCCTATTTTTCCTCTACATTTATGGGGCCTAGACTTTTTTAAAGTGATAGGGGACAAGCTCGACTCCTTTTCAGGCATGGAATATGGAGTTTGAGAGAAGGAGGATCATTCTGTGGCTTGGATCTAGGTAGATGTCTACATAAAAAATGGCCTAGTAATTGAAGTGGAAATCTCTATGGAAGACTCAGTGTGGGTTCAGAAAGTAGATTATTGGAAGATCTCTTTCAGATGCCATCACTACCATGAGGTTGGGCAGTTACAAAAAAGTTACCCTTCCTAGGGTCCCCTCGCTATAGCTTGGTCTCTATTGTAACTCCACAAAGATGCCCCCACCACCTTTTCTCCTAGCTTCGGTTTGAAGGTTCAGTACCCTAGCTCATATGTGCATGTTCATTCATAGGAAACACATGTGGGCAACAATATCCTTTTAGGCAATGCTTTGCTTTCTCCTCTCTCTTCTATCGGTGTTCATGTTTCCTTTCCCTCTATTTTTGTCCCACTCCTTCAGTTGGGCCCTATTATATGCCTTGTTCTATGTTCTCCACCCCTCACAGAGGCAATCCCTCAACCTTTGTTCACTTTTCCGACCCAGTTCCCCCTCCTCCCCCGTCCTTTGTGTCCTTCCCTTCTTCTCCCCCTCCCACCTCTCTAAATGAAAAAATATGTTATGATTTGTGTCCCAAGAGGAATTTAAAAGAGGCCCCCCCTTCAAGTGGGGGGTTCTTTTTGGATGTGCCTAAATTAAATCTGGTTGGAAGAAAATATAATCTTAAAGCTCATGAGAAGGCAAAGATTGAAATCAAGAAAGGAAAACAAGCTTCCCTAACCAGGGCCCTTATATAAAAAACATCCATGTTCGTTAAGGTCTCATGAATCTATTATACTTCAATGTTAGAGGCATTAGGGGTGCCTGAAAAAGATCTACCCTCAAAAGACTATTGGCATCCAAAAAACCTGACATGTTATGATCTAGGAAACTACATTGCTCGAGTCTAAAAGCACAATTTTTTTTTTACGGATTTGTTAAAGAATTGGTATTTTGTCATGTAGAATTGAAAGGTCTTTTGGGGGGATTGAGCACTAGTTGGAATCCAAACTACAACACCTTCTCTTCTTCCTCCTCTCCCTCTACAATTTTAGTTAAGTTGTATTTCAAAGAGCTTGATTTCATTATCTCTCTTTAAATATTTATGGCCCTTATACTAATAGAGAATCGTATTGGGAAGACTTGGTATCTACAAGGGCTCTTATGGATCAACATATCATCATTGGTCGTGATCTAAATTTTATCTTGGGTCTTCGGGAAGTTTGGGGGGCTTGCCCCCATTTGGATCCACTTTCCTAGTACTTTCTGATTTTATCTCATGATATCATCTTGTAGATCTGGAGTCGATCAAGCTCTTTCCCACATGGATGAATGGCCACTCAGGGGGTAGTCATGTTTCCAAGAAATTGGATATATTTCTTGTTTCGAAGGCACTTTTATCCTTGGGTGTTACTTTTAAATCCTTCGTGGTATTTGGAGGGGTATCAAACCATTGCCTATGATTTTGCAGTTTCTTTCCAGTGATGGTCCCAAGGCCCCTTCTACTTCAATCCATCTTCGTTGGAAAAGAACGAATACAAGTAAATGGAGACATTTAAGCTCTTTTGTCTCTTCTTCTCTTATGGACCAATTTGCAAAAAAAATGGTCTTTATCAAATAGGCTTCAATGTCATTGGCCAAGGAATATTATGTGAAAAAACAAGTGAGGTTTGTTGAAATAGAAGATCGAATAGAAGATTTTTTTCTCCCTCTTGGATGCAAATTCAATTTCTTATGAGAACTTGGAGTGCTTAAAATTCCTCGAATCCAAAAAGCATTCCTTACACTTAGAAGAGGAAGATCATTGGCCTCTGAAAATTCATGCCATTTGGCTCTTCTCAAGTGGCAACAACTCAAATTATTTCATAAACATGCAAATGAAAGAAAGTTGTTCAATTACATATCGAGCATTAAGCTTCAAAACATTCCTCCATTCCTTTGCATAGAAAGCAATGGAAGGTTTCTATTTTTTTCAAGACCTCTTTAAGGCTCCCCATTTTTTTTGGATGAATGGTTATTTAGTCCTAATACTGCTTCAACATAGTTTATCAGTTTTTTGTCTTCAAGTTTCTTGGTGCTTTATTCTCTTTCATATCCTAGATCGATTTTGATGAGAGGATTCTTTGAACACTCATAATTCCATCCAATTTGTTATATCCTTTAATAAATTGTAAGTTTTGTTTCAACTAAGCCTTGGTTTTCTCTAATTCCTTTCTAAGGGAGACTATCTATTCCTCTAACATTTCACACTCCTTGCCCTTCTCTTTTAGTTGTTGTAACAAAGTTTCTTCAATATTAATTACTTCCTCCAACTCTACTTTCAGAAGAAGTGTTGAATCTTCGAATTTATACTCTTCTCTTGCATATTTAATCAGAAGAACTTTTTGCTTCTTATTCTTTTTCCTCGGCCTTTATATTCCGTCTAAGGAACTAATTAGTTCTCCTTCCAAATCTACTACAAATTCTTCTTCATCTAATATATAATCATCTTGGCCTTTATCTTGAGTTTCAATAGCCATGAGCATGAAGTCATTCGTTCTTCCTCCATCACAGGGTTGTTCAACATCATCCTCCAAGAAGTTGTTGTCTTCATGGGTATAGAAACTCTTCTTCTTGAAGTTCTTTTCCATCTTTACTTTCCTATATTTATCCTTCTCTTTATGTTCATATTCATTATCCTCTTTCTTATGTGGACATTTTGATGCATAATGACCTACTTAACGACAATTGAAACATTTGAAGGGAAATTTACCATTGTATTTTTTGGATCCTCTCTTCAATCTTCTGACAAAATTAGCCTCGTCTTCATCAGATCCATAGCTCGTGTCTTATTGATTTTGTTTTCTCTTCTTATCAACTCTGAAGGTTTCTTCCTTTGATGTAGATATGACTTTTGAAGTTCTCATTTCGTAACTCATTTGATCCAATATTAATATTTTGAGATTTTGCATCTCCTCATTGGTTGGTATTCTGGCATTGAATTTGATAGACACAGATCTTAGCAACTAACAATGTAAACTTTGAAATGAGAACTCATACGAGTACCCGCTTTTTTGAGGTGGCAAAAAAGTAATCCGATTTTGAAAAGTGTTGATTCAGAATACTCCTTGTTTTAGCATATTTTTGATAGTTGAAATTTTCTTATGTATCAAGTATGTACATTTTTTTTTAAATGTTAGTGATTTTTATGCTGATTTTGAAAAGTCTTGATGCAACATAAGCCCTTTTTTTTGAGAGTTTATTTTTGACACTTTAAATTTTCTAATATATTAAGTGTGAGTAATTTTTTTAAATGTTGGTGATTTTTATGTGGATTTGAAAAACATCAACATTTTTTTTTTAAAGACATATTTTTTACACTCTAAATTTTCATATATCCTAAATACGCACATTTCTTTTGAATGTTGACTATTTAACCATTTTTTTAAGTTGTCTTATTCTTCTTATTGTCTTTCATCTTAAGACGTTTCCTTTTTAAGGGTTTTCTAAACATGTGTTTTTTGTTTTTCTTTGCAATATTTTTTATAGTGATTTTATTAAAAAAATTTACAAAAACGATAATGTGATTTTCCGGAAGATTTTTGTAAATAGATATAGATCACAGAAGTTTACACTCACAAATAACAATAATATTTTGAAGTTAGAATTTTTATATATTTACATATTGTTAATTAATATTTCAATACATATAAAATAATTGTTACTAAAAGATAATAATTTTAAACACTCGAAAAAATATACATTTTACATATAGATATAACTTTTCGTTAAAAATGAGATGCTAAATACAAAAAAAATTATGAAATATTTGAATAAAAAGAATTGGAAAATGACAAATTCTAGGAAATTTTATGATTTTTTTTTTTTTGACAATTAAAATAGCAAAAAACAATGTTAAAAAAGCAATAAAGCATATCATTAAAAAAAAAAATCCTTCAAATTTTTTTTTAAAAAAAAAATACAATTTCAATTTTATTTTTTATTAAAAATATAAAAAAAAATAAAAACATTAAAATTTAAATTTAAAAAATATATTAAAAAAATGAAGTTATAAAAAAAAAATTAAAATATAAAAATCATTCAAAAGACAATAATTAAATAAACATTCAAAAGAAAAACAAATATTTAAAAATAAATTAAATTTAAATTTAAAAAAAAAAATGTATTATTTTTTTTTAAGAATTAAAAAAAATCATATTAAAAAAAATTGAAAAAAAAAACAAAACAAATATAATAATAATTAAAATAAAAATTAAAAAAACACAAAAACAAATTAAAAAAACCTAAATTATAATCCCCCGCTTATGGTCGTGGGGCGACGGGGTTGGGTAGGTGTGGCAGCTAGGGCGATGGTAGCGGGGCGGCAGGGTTGGGCGGGGGTGGCAAATGCGTGCAGCAGCCACCCCCACCCAGCCCCATCGCCTCATGACCATGGGCGAGGGAGTCCAAATGCCACCCTTGCCCAACCCCATCGCCTCACGACCGTGGGTGAGGGAGTCAATAGACTCCCTCGCCCCGCCCCGCCGCCCCACGACCCTGGGTGAGGAAATCCGATTCTAATCGGATTTCCCTGCCTAGACCCTTGGGGCGATTTTTTTATTTTTTAAATGTATTTTTAATTTTTTATTTTTTATTTGTTTTTAATTTTTTAAAATAAGTTTTTTTTTTTTTTTTTTTTTTTTTTTTTAAATTAAATATATATATTTTAATGTGGGCGCCCTTTGTCTCGCAAGTGGGCTATGATTTAATTTTTTTGTTTTTGTTTTTGTTTTTAATGTTTGTTTTTATTTTATTTTCTAATGTTTATTTTTATTTTAATGTTTTTCTTTTCAACTTAATATTTTTATTTATTTTTTTTCAATTAAAAAAAAAATTTGTTGTAATGTTTTCTATTTCTTTTTTTTTAAATGTCTTTACCTTTTTTGTATTTTTAATTTCCAATGTTTTTTTATTATTGTTTTTATCATTTATTTTAGTTTTATATATATATTTTTAAGGATATTGTGTTTTTATTTTTTATTTTATTTTATTGGTTTTAAAAATTATATGTTTTTTTTTTAATGCTTTCTTTGTTAAAAAATGTTGAAAATTTATGTCAAAAAAAAAAACCCATTCCATGGTCAACATTTTTTGTTTTCAGGGCGTTTTTGCACACAAAAAAAAGGATTTTTATTGGCTTTCATTGTCATTTAAAAAAAATGTTGAAAATTACCCCAAAAAAGACCAACAGTATTCCAACACCAACATTTTTTTTTTTTTTTTCCCGGGTTGTTTTTCATGTTTTCTTGAGGTTTTTTGGCTAGAGTTCTCTTTTTGTGTTCATAGTTCCCTTTTCAAAGTTTACATTGTTACCTTTTGAACTCCACAAATTCATCAAGTCCTCTTATGGTGATAACTATTTCATCCACTTGAAGAAAAAATTTGGTTATGTCCTCATCATCATTCATTTTTAATGATTCAAATTGCATTTTATAGATCCAGAGTTTGGCTTTCTTTACCTTACTATCATCTTCATAGCAACTCATCAAATTATCCCATATTTATTTGGTTGTTTTGCAATGCATGACTTTAACCAACTTGGATTTAGGCAAACCACCTGGGATTGAATTTATTGTTGTAGCATTGTAAGTGAACTCGAGCTTACCATCTCTGTCAACCAATACATTTGGATTTTTATAGCCATTTTGCACTACATCCTAGACATCTGCACCAAGAGACATTATGTAATTTCTCATTCTTACCTTCCAAAATGCATAATTCCTTTTGGTGAATATAGGAGCCTTGTTGGTGAAATTTCCATCTTGGTTGGCCATGTCTCAGTTCTACCTTCTAGTTGTTAGACTGTTGTTAAAGGAAATTGCTTTGATACAAATTGTTGGAAACCAAGAAATATTGAGAGGGTGGGGTGAATCAATATTTCATAAATTTAAACATCATTCATTCAATCAAATACACTCAGCAAGACGACGTCACACCATTCACATAAATATTTACACATGCGAAGTTCACGTGGAAACCCATATGAGAGAAAACAACAAACTATTTTTTATCATGATATAAATGGAAGCTCCAACTCCAACTTACATCAAATTATGTAGGAACCAACACATAGGAGGCTTCAACCCCCCATTTCTTTACAAACACCCACTTGTTGGAAGTATCAACTCCCTAATCTTTACAACCACCAACCTAAAGGATGCTCCAAACCCTCTAACATGCATGCACCTACTTGCTTGACCTATCAAATCCCTCTTTCATCAATTTTCAAACTCAGATCTAAGGCCCTTTACTTAAAATATCACTAACACCAAAGTTTAATCCTAAGATATGCTAATATTTGACTTGTAGCAACCTTTTTTCCTCTAGTTTTCTAATTCAATTGAAGCTCCTAACCATTACAACATCACCCTTACTGATATTCTCTTAGATCTCGATTCTTTTCTACAATACCATCCATAATTCTTCAGATCTACAACCTTCAAATGCACAAAAAATTAAAATCTTAATTGATTTGCACACACAACACTCTGCACAACACACCTTTGCTTGTTCTCACTTATATTTATTCATTAACTTAGCACTCAATTTTCATTTATTCTTTAGCAACACAACCCCCTCTTATCATTCCTCACTAACTCTGTCATTCTTCACTTCTGCAAAATCTTTTTTCATCGATTTTCATGAGAACAACCACTTATCGCATCGTTTATTTTCCTTTTATAGATGTCACAACAGAATTGCCCCAAAAATAGACTTTAATTTGTTAAATCAAATTTGGTGCATGATAAGAATCAACAACAACAAAGAAATGAAAATGACAACAATGCAACTTAACAACATCAAAGGAGTTCAAACAAGAAGAAAGTCAATAAAAAACTCCAGTCAAGCAGATATTTCTATGTTGTCCTTGATTGAGCCCAAATATTTTTCTCAACCCATCCACGATAAGCATTGGATAAAAGCTATGAATGAGAAATTAGATCGGAATGAGAAAAAATAGAATTGGGAATTAGTTCCAAGACCATTGAATAAAAATGTCATTAGCACAAAATGGATCTTTAGGAACAAATTAAATGAGGATGGACGAGTTCTGAGAAATAAGGACAAATTAGTATGCAAAGGTTATGTGCAGGTTGAAGGAATAGATCTTTAAGAAACTTTTTGATGCAGGAGCATCAAGGTTCCAAAATTTGTATATTTAGTAGAATCTAGGGGGTCTTGTATTTTCAAGGGAGTTGGTTCCCTAAGTATTTAATTAATGTAATTTTCAATGTTTAGAGTGATTTTATGTGAGAACTTTAGAATGTGATTTAATTAAATATTGTGAGGCATATTTGTAAATGTTTTCGAATGTAGGAGAACATGAGAGATTTAGGCTACTTGAGATTTCATAGGGATTGTGAATCCTAGATTTAGGATTAGTTGATGATTTTGTGGATTTAGAGGATTCTTAGGATTTGGTTGAAAATATTGAGGATCTGAACTAGAATTGGTTGCAGAACCTTTTGTATATATTTGTAAGCCTCAAAGGCATTAGAGAGACCATATTATTAGATAAGTAATAGAGGAGATTGGATTGTAAGCCTACAGGCAAAGAGAAGGATGAGAGAAGGCCATTTTTTAAAGAAAATCAGGCCCTGAATGGAATAGATGGGAACGAGGATCGACATAATTTGTGTGTACAATATTTTTAATTGAATGTAACGAAATCATTCTTGTATTTGAAATTGCACTTACTTGTGTGTTTTAAGAAATCTAGGCATGCATAGATAGTTGTACTATTTGATTTCTTGCAGAATGGAGGAATTAAATTAAGCAGAGAAGCGACGGGAATAGTTTCTGGGTACGATTGAAGAACCAAAATAAAGCTCAGGAGGGTTTTAATGCTGTGAAGGATTGTGAAATTAATATGTAGAACCTGTGTAATCAACATAGTTCATTTATGTGTTAAAGGAGCGTTGTGCGAGCTTGTGTAATTAAATCAAGCTCTTTGTTGAGCTATGAATGGTGTAAAGTTGCGATGTTTCAAGCTTGCATCATTTTAAGACCATGAAGTAACCACAGGAGGAAAACAAGCATATTTTCTGAACGCAACAAACCATGATTTTGCTTTAAATTCCAGAGAAAGCGTGAAGATTGAAGACGTACGGTGGAGATCAAATTGCAGAATTGAAGAAAGAGCGATGGATGGTTAGGATTGTATCGCAGAGATGAAGCGGAGATTGACAGTAAATATCACTTCGAAAATATAAGTGGGAGAACATATTAGGAGCCACATGTCGGCATATGGTTCCATCGCATGTCACATTTGGCAGAAGGAGTTTCGAGATCACGATAAGGATTTTGTTATTACATTGAAGTTGCGATAGCCGAAATGCTATGAGGATTTATGTGTGGACGTGCACTATGAATTGCGATGAGCTAAAGGTTGTGATCTGCAATATGGTGAGTTTTGCGATGCACGATGAAGTGCTAAAGGAAAGAGTTTGGATTGCAATGTGGCATAGTTTTGTGATTTAGCGATGTGATGGATATCTGCGATATAAATCTGCAATGCGCCCTTTGGTATTGCGAAAGGCGATAAGGTAAGTATAAGCATTTAATGTTAAATGCACTTATTATGAAGGATTACTTTGGCTTTAACCCGAAGTCCCACAAAGCCTGGTTTCGATGTTTATCCCGTGGAGAAGTTCGAGATTCTTTTATTTTTTATATAAGTTTGGCATAAGTTTGGATTGAAGGGAGCTTCCACGAAATAATTTTTCTTTAAAGATTAAAGTGGGTTTTTAAAGGTTCTTAGCAATATTATGAACCTATCCGAATGTGTCACTGAGAGTATAAATGCTTTTTTTTATTAAACTAAGTGAGGAGATATATTAACCGGGTCTCAAATGCCGCATTTCAAAGTCTTGCGACCCAGCGACCTTAGGGTCGCCAGGTCGCAAGGTCGCACTATACCAACTTGCGACCTCATTAAGTGCTCACACGTGCGACCCTTTTTTAAAAGGACAGGTTGCTAGGTCGCATTTGTCACTTGTAGCGAAAATTTAGAAATTGCTCTGACAGGTCGACTGGCGCGTTTTCTCCCGGTAAGTTGCTATTTCCTCTCTGTGTTTCCTTCATGAGCATTTCTTGCCCGAATCTGGCCTCCCCATTGTCTTAAATACCTGCTGGGGAGGCTGTGGGGTTTTTCTGTTGAGTTTTTTATGATTTTTTGTTCTCCGGTTATCACCATAAACCCCAGGGTCACATTTTCCTGTCCAGCCCCTCATGGCTTCGTCCTATCCTCAGCCTAGACCCCTTCCAGCCTTGTATGCTTCCCGTTAGGAAAGAAATCAACCCCAAAGCCTCGCGCGTTCGAAAACCCCGGCAGGCCCTTGCGCAACCTGCGACCCAGCGACCTAGTCGCAAGGTCGCAAAGTCGCGCAATCGTCTGTTTTAAAAGTTAGCGACCCTGCGACCCTGCGACCTGGTCGCGAGGTCGCGAGGTCGCATATGAGTTCTTCTTTTAAATCAACGACCCTGCGACCCCAAGAGAACAGTTAATTGAATTCTGCATGTATAGACTGTATTTAGCTCTTTGTCATCATGTCCTTCTCATCCTGGGATTCTTTCCTGAATGCAACAGGTGAATTTGGAATAGGCACGATACCGGTCCTCTCTGACTCTAGCGACATGGCACCCCCAGTGTCCCGAAAGAAAGGCAAGTAGGTGGTGGAAGAAGAATCAGACACAGACGCGCAAACATCTCCTCCACCAATATACAGAGATACCCTTTGCACCTTCGCAAAAGGGGACAGCCTGAGATGGTATGAAGTATACCACGAGTTCGCTATACCAGAAGATGAGTTTCCAGAAGATCTCCCGAACCGGGAAGTGTACCTTAAGGTCAAGAGATCCAAATTACATCTAGCAGGGGCACATCCAGCCATTTTCCCGTGCCCAGAAATATTAGACTGGATCATACAGAAAACGGATCCCAAGAGGTTCGTAATCCGAGATAGCGGAGGTAAATATTTCGCAACGTTGGAAGGCTCAGAAGCCCAGGTCTACTACTCGCTGCCCCAACCAGAGGAAAACTTTACCCCGAGATGGGCTTCTGCCAATGAAGTACCTGTGGTTGATACAATCAGGAAATGGTGGGCGGAACCGGACAAATTTAAAGTCAAGAAAGACCAGGAGTACCCGGTGGCCGGTCTGAGGAAAGTGTATAAACTAGTGGCCGCCATGCTTTGCAGATTGTACGGACGTCCGGACGCCACCACCTTCAACGGTGCATGGGCAACTATAATGGAATATGTAACGGTGCACGACACTCATTTCAACTGGGCTGGTATCTTAATGGGCTCAATGCAAACGAATTTGGCTTCGTCTTTAGCCCCAGATGAAGGAACGCCGTCAGAGTTTTATATGGCTTCGTATCTATTAGATGCTGTCTGTGCCTAGCTGCATTTCAAGGGATGGCCACATAACTGGGACTCCGCACATACCCGAGCAATCCATTTGCAGACCAAGGTTTTCTGGGAATCCAGGTACAAGCCAGATATTGAGAAAATCTCTCAGATATTCATTCCCGCCCTTTACCGGAAGCTATTTGGCCAAGACACCCCTTTCATGTCTTGGCGAGCGATGGAGACACTAGGCCAGGTGGCGCACTAGTTTCCATTCGCTGAATATACAATCATTCGAGTATTTGGCACATTCAAAGCACCACATGCTCTGCCTAGGTTTATTACCGACAAGGTGCTTATGCAGGAGGTATGTTTCCAGATGACCTCGGGTTTCTCCAATGTCCTTTCCAAAGGAAAGAAGAAACCTTGGCCCGCTCTGCCCCTCACCATCGGTGCTTATACAGTCAAGTACTTCAGAGAAGTAGGGGCTCAAGGGGAAGAGATAAAAGGTTATCACTTTAGAAATCTGGATTACCGAACATATGACCCGGTCAAGATAGTTCCTGAGCACTGTAAGAGGGCCAAGTTAAAATGGAGCTATCAACATGTCGAACGCCCGGCAGAGGATGAGAAAAGAAACTGGTACAACGCAGACATGCAACTAGCTCCGGGGATTGACTCTGACCGAGAAGAAGAGGATCACCAAAATTTAGAAGACAGGAGCCATAAACTAGGAGGCTCTTCTTCCTCCAGGGATAAGAAAATCCGGACCAGTACAGGGCCTGACACCTCGGATCAGCTAAGAGGAGCAGAGGCCCAAGCCAAGAAGGAAGAGGAAAAGAAAATGAAAGAGGAGGAAGAGAAACGTAGAAGAGATGCAAAGACGGAGCGGAAAAGGAAACAGGCCGAGGAAAAGGAAAGACAGGAAAAGGAAGCACAGGCGGTGGCAGAACAAGCACTTAAGGAAGAACTTGACAAAGCCGAACATCAAAAGAAGGCAGACCAATCTGCCGTGGCAGAGCGTAAAAGAAAAGTCGAAAGAGAAGCAGAGGCAGAGACAGAACGCAGGAAGAAGGAGGAACATGACAAGGCGGAAGCCGAGCGCCGGCAAAAGGAGGAAAGAAAAGGACAAAGACATGATGAAGAGGATGAACTAATAGAAGACATCGACATATCTCCCCTGGAGATTCCTCTAAGTGGCACGAGAAGTATCCTCTCTGGTGACGACTTTCCCAGCGAACAAGAAGAAGAGGTCTTCGACCTGACTAGATTGACATTTGACCAATTCTCTTTCAAAATACGGCAAGAGAAAAGAAAATCCTTGGCGCAAAGCCATCCCGCCATATCTATGGTCGCCACTGAAAAGGACATAGTCCTGGATACAAGGACTAACCCTGTAATGATAGCATCAGCAGGTACCGCTTTTGCCGCGGCCACGGAGGAGAATGTCACTAGAATGAGCAGGGAGATTATTTCCCTACAAAACAGGCTAAAAGCAGCGGAACAGGAGAAATCAGTACTGGAGAGTGAAGTGCGACAGCTCCAAAGTAAGCCTTCCCAAGTCAATGAGGTCCCACTGGCAGTCATGAAAGAATGTGATGTATTGGAAATGACCATGAGGCACGTATACAGAGAAATGCTCACCCTAAAACAAACAGTGGCCCCATTGGCAGAGGCACGAGCGGAAACCAAAGAGAAGCATGAGCAGCTCAAGGAGGCCTCGGTAGCTTTGGACAGAATGATAAACTGGACAGCGCAGTACCATCAAGCTCCCGAAAATGTGCCTAGGAAGGATTGGAGTCACACACAAGACGCCAAAGTACAAATCCGGATGAAGATGCAGTCCAAAGACAAGCTAGCCAAAGATTTGGACAAAGTGATGTCTGCATATAATCACCTGATCAGTGGTATAGACTCCATGAACGCTCTTCATCATATTCCGTCGTTAGGGGCACTGGACGAAACTAAAGACTGGGAGCAAGTAGATCAGGAAATTCAGTCTTTTCTACAACCCGTGAGACAAGCTGCTGCCGCACCAGAATTTGAGGCATCACAAGAGAACCTAAGTCGGTTGCTTGTCACTCCAGTACAAATCTATACCAAGCTTGCCTCCCTCTCGATCCAGATCTCCCAGAAGAAGGAAACTCTGATACCGAATGCCTTGGAATGTATGCATCGATTAAAAGAGGAAGTCCCTCTAGTCTCCCCTATAGCAGCAGATTACCAGACCTGGCAAGATTTCCTCAAGGGGAAGAAGATTGACGCTCCAGATCTCTCAATCACACGACCACCTCCATAGCTAATTTCTTTCGGTCGCAGGTCGCAACCGTCCCCAGGTCGCAAGTCGCACTTGCACACAGGTCGCAAGTCGCACCTGCACCTAAGTCGCAAGTCGCAATCACTTCCGCAGGTCACAGGTCGCATGTTCTTCCAAGGTCGCAGGGCAGCTGAATCGTCGGGAAGTCGAAGCGTCGGAAGGCCCAAAGGGTGTTTCTTGAATCTATAAATACCCCTGCGGGGTACATAGTTAAAGGCTTCTCTTTTGTGGACTGAAGAGCAATATTGCATTGTAATTGAAGGGTCATACTCTTGCACATATGTAATTCAGATACTTGTTAAAACCCCTTTGTTGGATGATGTGTTTAGCTGTGACAAAACTGTGTATATTCTGCGTATAGTTTCAGAATATCGTATGATTAATGAAGCTGTGTTATTAATAGTATCATTTGTACTCCATAGCTATCTGTGATTGTGCTTGATGATGCTCAAGTTTACCATTTGTTCTTATAATGAATGTTAATGAACTATTTTATTAGCATTTCATTGCATCTTTCGGAAAGTTAAGGGATATCCTTGCCACAAAGAACTGTTTCTTTAGTGGTCAGATTATCTTGCATGCATTACCCCATAGATGTGTTGCTAACGACACTTCCTGGGCGTATGCATTTTGTTCATTACCTTGCTACGCACAGTGTTATATATCAGTTTGATACATCAGTCATGTATTATGTACCATGTGAATAAGTGTATGTCTGCAGATTCAATCAGGTTCTTCGAGACCGAAGAGAAAGTCATTTAAGCGGTAGCCGGACCCACACCCCGGACGGGATCCCTACTCCAAACGGTTCAAAGTCTAATTGGGACTTTCTACCGGGGAGATCCCCTACTGTTGGTCGGACATATTTTCCCGTCAACAGATTTGGCGCTAGAAGGAGGGCCATGGCATCCTCCCAGCATACAACAGACATTCCATCACAAACTCCCCACCGGGAGGTCGTAAATAACGAACCTACTCTTCCCCCCTTGGAGGATATTCCAAGGGAGGAGGCTCGATACTTTGAAATCACTAACGAACAGTTGAGATCCTTACGCCCAGTTTCCCGTAATCTCGTCAGGGATTTACGATATGCCCAAATCATGGATTTTCTAGCCCACACTAGGACCCCAGCTGAGAACATCACTCGTAATGGCGTGCTGGTCAGCACCATACCCGAACTTGTGAACACCATGATTGAAGACCTCGGGTGGGCTATCCAGGAAAATGACCCCGTTGTCCAAGATAGTGAAGGCTTCCCTGATACAAAACCTTTCCCCGAACCTCAGCCTGACTTACATCAGTGGAACAACAACCAAGTGTATTCCCCGCGAGAAGGAGGAGAGGGGGGTCGAAGAAATGAAAGAGAAGGTAACACAGCCCAAGGAAATGCAGGGGAAGGAAATAGGCCTCGAAGAAATGAGGGTGGGGTCAATAGGGGTCACGGACGTGGAGGTAGAGGAGATGTGGTTCGCGGCCAGAGACACCACGCTAACCATCATCACCACCAAAACCAAAATAGGCCCCCTCCCCGCAACCGGGAGTATCTTAGGAACGTGAATAACCGTGAAAGACACCGAGATGAACACTATCGCCATCATGAAGGAGCATCAGTGTCGGGGATGGGAAGTGAGTCTGAGGCGGAAGCTCGATATCATCAGCACCCCAGGAGGGTGCAGCCACTAGCCTGGATGGCTCAATCCCCATTGGCTCTTTTGGGTCCTCTCCATGATATGCCTAGACACCCGGAGAAGCATCTTCCTAAGTTCGATCCTGAGAAAGGCACATCAGCGGAAGATCATATTAGTAGTTTCTATCTGTCTCTACAAATCATGAGAGTTCAGTCCGATGATGTCGCATGTCGGCTGTTCCCACACACTCTTGAAAATCATGCAGCCACCTGGTATCGTTCCCTACCCAGTGCTTCTATTACATCATGGGACCAGTTCCGTCGCATGTTCCTGCAAAAGTTTGCAGAAGATAAAACACCCTCTATGCTCCTCACAGAGCTAAGCACCATCAAGTGTCATAGAAAAGAAAAGGTTAAAGACTTTAACCAACGCTTCGCTACAATATTACAAAAATTTCCCCCAAACTTAGCATTGGACGACTCTATCACCATCGACTACTATACTAAAGCTCTCCCTAGGGATATCGCCGTTTTCGTCAAACGTGAAGCCCGCGCTACCCTTACAGCAAATTACGCTACTGCTCTCGCGGTAGAGAAGGACATGTTGTCGATAGGAGTCATGGACCACGAAGGAAAGGATGATCACAAACCAATTGCTAAAAGGGGCCACTCTTCCACCCCTAATAGAGAGAAAGAAATTTTGGATTTCGAGAGTATGGCCAAGACCCTCAAACTACTAACGAATGAGGTCTCTGACTTAAAGAGAAAGGGCATTGAAACCTCAACTACTCCTAAACCCCTAAAACCCTTTTTCAGAAAAAGTAATCCCAACACCAGCAGACCTCCGTCAAACTCCAGCGCCGCTCTCAACGTGGAAGAGATAGGGAAAGATAATTTTTGCTCTTTTCACCAAGCTGCCCACTCTGAAAAAACGTGCCCGCAATGGATTGGCAGCATGACCGCGGTGGTTAACCGACTATTGGATGACCAAACCCCAGGAAATCAGACAGAGGATGATGTTTCTGATCAAGATGAAGGTTCGCTCCTAGATGGGGAACCAGGGGCCTCTGTCCTAACTTTTGATATAATCCGCGGGGGGGGGGGAAGTCTTCTTCCCATTGATATCAACATGGCAGGCAGTCCCAAGGCTCAACCCATTCGAAATTATAATCTTAGAAGCAAAGGATCTATCCCCGAACAATCATATGAAGACAAGAAAAAGGCTTTTCTGAGGAAAATTCTTCCCCCTGGAAACGAAGGACAAGCTACGCCGGAGAAGCCCACAAATAGTAATAGCAAAGCAAGTCAAAAGAGCAAGCTCCCGGTAGAATCCCCGAAAACCATCACCGAACCTAGTCCCCAAACTAATACTAGCTACAACATCGTGGAGGACATGAAAAAGACCAGAGCTAATATCTCACTCTACGAGCTGGCCTGCATCACAAGTCAAAAGGAGCTTATTCTAAAAGCGTTCGCCCACAACCCAAATACGAAGACTGTCAGCAACACATCTGCACAAATCAGTCCAGATATCCAGTCTATAGTGAACGCTATCAACACGAATTCGAGAGGATCCACCCCTCCCTTCCTCTTGTCTTTTGAAATTTTTAACTTCAACGTTCACAATTGTCTTGTTGATTCCAGTGCATCCACGAACGTCATGCCTCTATCTGTCTGTAAGAAACTCAACATCCGCCCAGAGAAAACTGACGCAAAAATCATTCAACTTGACAGATCGCAAGTACCAGCCGTTGGAGAATTAAACAATGTCATCATCCGCCTTTCATCGGACTCTAGAGTCCATCAATGCATTGATATTGTGGTTGTTGACATCCCTGAAGCCTATGGTCTACTACTTAGCAGAGACTGGTCTAGCAAGTTGCAAGGATACTTTTCCATAGATTGGTCCCACTTATGGCTTCCTTACAAGGGGAGGAATAACCAAATCAGGGTCGAAAGTGAACCATACATGAAACACACTGTAACTGATTTGGATGCCACAAATGAACCCATCAGCTTTGCCCAGGAGGAACTTGGTATGTGTTTCCTGGAGGCTGTTTTTGGATGTTACCGACCTCCTCAGTCTTCAGTAAGCTCCGAGGTCCAATCTGAATTGGCACTCGTCGCAGAAGAGCAAGCCCAAACTGTCGTACACCAAGCCGAAATTCCTCCGCAATCCACTACCCCCAAGAGCCCGGAAAGTGACATATGGACCTTGTATTACGACGGTTCCAAAAATCTCGACGGTTCTGGCGCAGGCTGCGTCTTGCTTGACCCCCGCAAGAAAAAATTCTTAATCTCCTGTCGGCTGGAGTTCCAATGCACCAACAACACTGCTGAGTATGAGGCTTTGATCCTTGGGCTTAAAAAGGCGCTGGATTTGAAGGTAAAATGCTTACAGGTCATTGGAGACTCCGAGATTATCACTCGACAGGTACGCAATACTATTCACTGTTTGTCTCCACATTTAAAGGCGTATCAACAAGAGGTATGGCGATTAATTTCTGCTTTTGACGCTTTTGGAATTAAATCTGTTCTTAGAATGCATAATGCAGCGGCAGATACTCTGGCTAATGCTGCTGCCAGATTTACCCCTTTGAGGGATGGTTTTTCTATTGAAGTTATATATAAACCCTCCGTGCCAGACAATATCACTAATTTGTGCGTTTTCGATGATGATCAACAGGTGCTGGATTTTATGTGTAACTCAGAGATATTCAAAGACGCTGCTATAGATGAAGATGAGCACGACCAAGCTATGCAAAAGGAGTACGAGCAAGCCAAAGGAAACACCATGCCTAAAGGGGTGGTATCACTTGAGAAGCTGTTCGATCTGCAAAATCGTTTCCGTGGGCCCCCAAATGCCAAAGTACAGAGCTCTATTTTAGCCCATCGACAAGTGAACTTGGGATCAGAGGATAATCCTAAATTCGTCAACCTTGGGAAGGACTGCACCCCCCAAGAGGCTCAGGATTTCACTCAGCTATTTCACAAATATCGTGACGTGTTCGCTTGGACATATGAGGACTTACGCACATACGATACTCGAATCATACAACATGTGATACCCATCAAAGAAAATATAAAACCTTTCCAACAAAAGCTCAGGAAAGTACATCCTACGATGGAACCATTGATTTTGAAGGAGCTCAAAAAAATTTTAGATGCACGCATTATCTTTAAAGTTCGCCATTCCACATGGGTGTCAAATTTGGTTCCGGTACAGAAGAAGTCAGGTGAAATCCGCTTATGTGTGGATTTCTGAAACTTAAACCGGGCCTCGAATAAAGATAATTACCTGGTGCCCCCTATGGAGAAAATATTACAAGCAATGTCCGGGTCAGAAATGTTCTCTTTGTTGGACGGATTCTCTGGCTACAATCAAGTACTGGTGGCTGAACCAGATAGGTTAAAGACTACCTTCCGGACTAAGTGGGGAACCTTCGCATTCAGGCGTATGCCCTTTGGATTAATCAACGCAGGAGCAACTTTCCAAAGAGCTATGGATATAGCATTCAGGGGTTTGATAGGCCAGAGTGTGGTGGTCTACTTGGATGAC